>VZTR01015634.1:2828-32986 GCA_013400775.1 Chaetops frenatus
TTTAAAACTTTAGCCATACTGATACAAACAAAAAAGAGTAATTATGTAGAAAACAAATACTTCTCCTGGTCTGCTTCTCAGCAGGTGCTGTATTTTTACGTATACCTGTAATCTGTGGACTACTGGTAAAGAGAACTGTGACACATCAAGAGCTAGCGGGCAATACCCTGGGAAGTTTACCCCACAAGTATTTTCTGTAACAATTCCCCACATTTCCCGTCATCCATCATCTGTGTCCTCTGGCAGGGGTCCCTGTCTTACACTCTTATGATTATGATAATTCCATTCTTTCTTAACGGGCACATGCAAGTTATCAGCAGGTGTGCATTACCCAACAGCTCTTGTCACTGCACAGAATTTCAGAAAATGAGGGCTTTCCCTGCTGCACATCACACATGTCAAAATGTGACAATGCAGAGAAGTAAGTATGAACAAATGTCATCTTCCTCACTGCTGAATACATTTTAAAAGGGGAAGTTGAGTATTCTGCAGCAAAGGAAGTTAACTTAGTAAGATTTTTCAATGTCCTTCCTACATAAAAATAAATATCAATAAATTCCACAGGGTTATTTCTTAGATGGCAGAAACAAGGAGCGAACCCACATAATGATATGCTGAGAATAAAATAACAAATTTAAGCAATCCATGTTTTAGGTGTAGGATGTAGATATCTTAAAAAAAATCTGGTTTTTATCAACAGGTTTTAATAAACTTTTACTTTAGTACTTCCTATCTTTTGTCAATATTCTCTTTAATAAGCCTAGTATGGAGTACACCATGGTTCCAAACTACAAAATACTGTGCTATATACATACTATACACACATACATAGTCATAAGCTTCTCTATGGCAACAGATTATACTATCACAGATACAAGACTACAGCACACACTGGATGGCTCAGCAATGATTTAAATGTGATCTTTGACACAGATGTTTCAGCTCAGAAAGAAAACCAATGGTTGTCTAAAGACAGAGCTAAAACTACATGAATAAAATTTAACACCACTTAAGGGAAAGTAAATAAAAACTGAGACAAACTAAAACCAGTGACAAAAGCTGCAAAGGAAATCAAGAAATGCGAAAAATACGAAGAGAAGGTGGGAATATTCATCAGTAGCCCCACAGTGCGTTTATATTATAAATAAAACCCTGTAGCTTTGGAAGCAAAACAAACAGCATCCTCAGCAACATCGGGCATATCAGCTTGGAGAAACAGTTTCATTTCAGAATCAGAAAAGTTAAGACTATTTGTCTTACTGCTGATGATACCAACAAAATCTACTACAAATAATATAGACTATCTTCCAGGTTAGTCTCTGAAAGGAGAGAGGAGTCCAGATTCCCCACAAGAACCCATTCCATATGAACACCTTACCTGTAGGAAAATAGCTATTTAAATCTTCAGGTCTATAAGAAAAAGTTCGACTATTTCAACTACCAAAACAGCTGATATGACTAACACTGAGCACCTTTTCATGAAAACATTATGGAAAACTAATCAATGCTTGTAAGAAAGATTTGAAAATTTCATTTCTGCATTTGAAACTCAAAACAATGAAAAAAAGCCATTGAGAGAAATTATATCCATTATATGGTCTTCAATAATACTATATCATTTTTCATTTCCTTCATTTACTACGCAAATTCTAAAAGTTTATGAAAATTGTGAAAATTTATGAAGCTGCAAGCATATTTATTTACATTAATAATTAGAACCTAACTGTTAAGCTGTTAAAATATGGTAACAAGGGGAAAGATGTGGAAATCCACACTTAATTCCTTGAAGACTCACATGAAGTTAAGACACAAGAACACATTCTTATGTACCAAAATGTGAAATCAAAGTTAAAGCTAACTTCACATATCAGTTGAAAACAAACAAACACCAACACAGCCAACAAAAAACTCAACTACAAACATGAAACCAAGTTCCAGTCAAAGTGCTAAAGCTGGTGCACATTAGGACTTTCTTACTATAAGAAATTTTAAAAAATTAGAAACTTCTCTAGGACACAGTGGGAAATTTTCTCTGAGCCAGGAAGAGCAAAACAGGCACAGTTTATTAGCTCAACTTAAAAAACCTGGCATGGGCCATGGCAACCATTACAATATCCACATTCAAGGGCACAAACACTGCAAAACATAGAACTCCAACACAAAACCTTCTGAAGTTCAGAGGAGAAAAATGAAGAATGACCTGTCAAACTACACTCAGTACACTTCATTCATTATGAAGCCTGAAATCAGGTTCATCATCTGATGAGCACAGCAGCCATCTGTACTGACTGACTGTGCTGATACCATTACTTTTTAAGGAATTCATTGAAAAATCTGAAAACATTTTGCTCAGAGTTCAAAACTCAAAAAATAGAAATATTCTTATTTCTCAGTCAAAAGAGCATGTAAGACTTAGATGATGCAACTTCCCTAAACCAACAGAAAAAATAAAATCATTTTACAAATTAATTAGACAAAAAGCATCTGCTTTTTCAACACATTCTTCTATATCTTCAAGATTTAATTCTCTCAAACTCCACTCTGAAATACATTTTTACATTAGACAGCTGTGCATAAATGCAAACATTCTTGCTTTCCTCCCAGAAGTTAACCAAGAGATTAACAATCCAGACACCAAATCCCTTTTTCACCTTCTGAACCCATGTTTTTAAACCAAAACATGACACAGAAAATGTCATATCCAGATTAGGTTATTATGTACAATGTATAATTGAAACCTTACTTTATAAATTTTCCCTCCATAAAACTGAAAGCTTTAATAGGCCATTACAGAGTAATCCACTCACGATATTCCTATTTCCTACTTTTAGGCAAAAATACTTATTTCAATTTAGGACATCATAAACACTTTTCAGTTATATAAACCTACACAGTAGCCACTGTGGAAATGCTAAAGTCTGGTAAAGGTTAAGAGTCCAGCACCAAGTACTTTGCAATTTGGCCAGGCAAGTAGGGACAACTCAGCTATCTCATAATACTCACACTGGACAGGTTTTCGCTCTACTGAAAAGTAGACACATAGTTATCACAAAAGTTTTTTCTTCTTCTATGCTGCCCCACAGATATAAGCCCCTTTCTTACAGCAATGTCGCACAGTGAGATCAGCTTTCCCATATTTACATTTCACCCACAGTATGTTTCAACAGAATAGCCTGAAGAAAATTTGCCAAGTAGAAAAATAAATGGGGAGATGAGGGAGGGAGCATAAACAGGGAGTGCCTGTCTGTATAGCAAAAACGAGTTAGCCAATATGGACCAGAGGGAAAATAATAACCATTTTATTTCACTGTATCTCCTTCAACTCTCATCTGATTCATCTTACACAGAACGTAAGCTTTTTAAGGCGAAAGCTCTACCTTACAGCTGCATAGTGTTTTCAGTGTAAAAATTACTTCCAACTTTGTTTTCATTTCTTGCATTTCAGATAAACATGGAGAATAAAATTTTATTGATTTTCCGTTTTGTTAAATTTCTTTAAAAGGTAAGGTCAGTCAATTCAATCTGGAGACAGAGTGCCTTAAAGAAAGACCATGAGCATGGGAGGCTTACTTGGCATTTTGTTCCCCGGCCTCAGAAAGCTGAAAGAACAGCAGCGTTCATTCTGCTACAGTAACAGTGCCTGACCCATCTACACAACATCAACAAGCCAAAGAAGCAAACCCAGGAAAATACTTGTTTAGCTGAACCAACTTAGGCATAATCAGCGGGCCTTTACTGTAGATACCCAATTACAACCCAANNNAACCCAATAAAAATAAAAAAAAAAAAAAATCACACAAAAAACCTGACCACAAAGTTTATCAGAGTAAAAATTATGTCCTTTTCTAATTTAAAAGGTAAATTACATAACTGAGAAAGAAATCTGGAAAAGCACCCTAAGTACTGCAAGAAGACAATGTGCTACCTCTGAAAGAAGCAAAATTACAAACAGTACCTAAGGTTTTGCATGTAGGTTATACAGTTTAATTATTACTGACAACAGTAAGTCAGCAGCCTTTACATGTCTCATATGGTAAGAGACCCTTACTCTGCCTCAAACCACAGACAGCACAGGTGTCTAAGCAAAACACCATTGGGACCANGTAAGGTTACTTGAAAGTCACAGTAATGCCTCTGCTACTGTAGCACATAACCTACAACAGGCAGCTACAAATACCAAGTTCTTCTACAACACCAAGCAGATAGGAAAATTAAAACTTCTGCCTGCAATGAAGCTCATACTAGCCAAAACTACTGAGAGTTAACACTGACTGTTAACATTGACATTCCATTGATGCAATATAGTTTTGAACACAGGCACCATCAGCAAATAATGGTATCTAGATAACAGTTCTGAAAGAATCAAACTGTGCAAAAAAAATTCAGATCACGGACATCAGGAAAAGTACTTATTTAAGTATTAAGTACACTGTAGTAACATCCAGGCTTAGACATTTCAAAATAAATACACAAAGTCAAACCTTGGTGGTTTTAGTGTGACTCTGATCACCTTATACCACATGCAACTTTGACTTAGCCAGGATGCTTAAGCCTTCACTTCAGACATGACCTTGCTACTCACACTGGGATTAAAATCATTTCTACAACAGGAGCCATAAGGTTGAGACATTCTTGGGTAGAAGATGGCTGCAAGGTGCTCTAGATTCTTTATAAAAGGCTGTAATCTCAAAATGTTCTCTCACTCCCAGACCTGAAGAAGCCCATCTCTGCTGAATGTTACAAACACATAGATTAATTTGGACTATTGCAAACATATGGTGTTTGTTGCAACATCAAGGTACTATCAGGATCCTGTTATGTTCATCTCTTGCTGGTTGTATTTCTACCTCCATAGTTCAGAGGAATGTGTCAAAATGACATTGACAGAGTGCCAGGACCAACTTCCTCTATTAGGTATAAATCAAAATAAATATAGAAACAATATGAATTCCCTAAAAGTAAACCTGTCACATACGTAAATTACTGTCCAAAGAAATGTATGACAGATCAAAGAGTAACAAAGCTACTGTTTACTTTAGGAGATAAGCATGAAAACGTATTAAAAAAGAGTCGGTGGGGTTTAAGTGAACTATTCCCTTGCTATCACATCTCATGAGAACTATCAATTAGCACAATCTTTTATTTCAAAATTGCTACCAGCTACTGACTACTTTGTTATGCCAATTCTACAACCAACTGCACTAAATAGTTTTAGAAAATTAATGACACTTGGAATATAATGTTAAAATTTCTTGTCAAAGGTAACATCACATAAACCCAGATTATCTTGCTCTTCATCTCGTATAGAAACAGCAAGTAACATTGCAGGGACTTTCCTTTTTAAGCCAAATACTATTTACTTGTCTTTCCAAAGAAACTAAACCAGAAACCAACAAAATCACTCTAATTCACAGATATAACGATTCTCAAAAACGTTCTGAATTCCATTAGTTCTTTTCCCAACTATTTTAACAACAGGACATACTGTCCACTGCACATTCCTGTATCTATCATGGCCAGCTGTGCAGTGATGATTCCATGCCAGAAAAATGGTATTTCTATAAGCATGTGGCAAATAACACATCCAGATGTTGTCCTGTACTTCAGAATGTGATCTGTATATATGGAAGTAATTGTTGCTTAAGTTATCAATCTACAACAAAATCAGGATATTGAAATGACTCACACAAGCTGTACTATTATTTGCAGTCCAAAGGAGACTAAATAACCCAGAGGACTAAACAAAGATCTATCTATACTGCCTTGATAAAACACAAATACCAAGTTGTTTCTTAAGTCTCTATCAAATACAATGTTAAACTGTGTTACAAAAGTACAGAGGATTTAATTCTGAGATCTGCTATAAATAAGGACATTGAAAAGACAGAAATCAAGTTGCATGTACACACAGGTACTGCATCAATGCACAAACAGTAGCTCAGGTGTGGCATCATAAACACTGAGTACTCTTTCTGAGCAAGAGGTACTTCTTGTGTTCAGGTAAGTTACTAAGATCTTCCCAACTCTGGTTACTCAGTTTTTCCACATGTTAGATTACCAGAACTTCAGGTTACCATTTTTAAGGTGTGGCTGTTAAAAACGTGGAAATTAAGAACGCAAATATTTCCTTTTCCTCTCTAGGGGTACCCTGAGACAGTCAATATCAAAGCATGTCTACAACTTGTCAATATCCTAGAAGAATGGTGATGTAGATTACTTAGAAAAATGTATCAATTAGAACTGAGGAGCAGAAAAGTTTTGATGGAATAGTTAATTAATGACACAGCAAGACCAAAATCATTAGCTTAACATATATAAGATTGATTACTTGCTGATATTGCAGGTCATTCCAGCATGCTTGTCTCAGCTAAATTATATCTTCAGAAACGCACGAAGTATTATGATATACCCCACTAACATCTATACCTTTAACACTACTCCCTTGATGCAATATCTTTATAATGCCTGTAAGAGCCCTTCCTTGTGCCCTTGAGACGTAGAGTAAACTTGCCTCTCTTGTGTACAGCCCTATTTGCAGACATACACTCCAGACAAAGAGGTAGGTGCTGCTTCCTAGAAACTAAGCAGGTTTTTCAAACGCTTCTGCAAATCTGGACATTATGTATTAATAATGCAAAAACTATCACTCAGCCATATGATTATTTTATTTTATAGTCATGAGATGTAGACTTCCCTAGCCGGAAATTAAGACTACCTACAGACAGGCCAGTTTTGCAACCAGATGTAGTGCACACACTCCTTATTTTTCCTCATTTCAAAGGTTTAGATTTGAGTTACAGTAAAGGCCTCTCCAGATTCTGATTAATCAGAAATGAGCAGGAACAAATAAAGAGGTCTTGGATCACTCTAGGAATAGAGATCTCCTATGGAATCAATCAAGGATGGTAAGTCTTCTCACCTTTGACTCCACAGTAGGAACCATCATGTTATGCTGCACAGAAACCCTCAGTAGAGGGAAAGCTGATCTCAAATTTTAGTTCTCATAAAACTGCATGAACAGGAACTCAGGCTCAGAATGTCCATGCCAAATACTAGACCAGTGCTCATCTGAAAAAATGCCTTTTTTTCTTCTCTTGGTAACATGCAAGGATATAACTGATCAAGACCTTTTAGCACCTGATTACAGACAACTCTCCAGAATATCATAAAAGCAAAAAACACATAGCAGCAATGACTGACAACAGACTTGAACACTGACTCAAAACCTGCATTTGACTCTTCTCCTGTAGGAGACAAGTAAGAAAAATAAACACAAAACCAACAAAAAATGCATATGCAGAACTTCTGCTCTAAAGGATATCTTCATTATTGTACTTCCCATATCTCCCAGTTTTTGCCAGACATCCAATCCCAGAATTGGTGTATGCATTTGATACATCTAGCTTGTAAAAAAAAGTTGGTATATCTGAAATAATTCTCCTATAGGCAACGTTACTCTTTCAGTTTATGAACACTGGATCTTCATTTTTCTAATCAGTACAAGATTGTTTTCCTGGAAACAGTTTTAAACCTGTTACTGCCACTGCAAAGAGCCTTCTGCTCATTATTACTGAAGTTCAACATTTAACAACTTACACTGGGAACAAAAAAAAAAAATCACATTTCACCTACAGCACATGCAGAGAAGTTGGTAGAGTCTTAAATTTTGCAACTTCAAGTAAGCTGCTCTTCAGAAGAGAACTCTAAAAAGTTTGAAAAAGAAGCCTCAATTGTCATTCCTTATTAAGCAGCCATGCCAATAAAGCAGGCTTAGCCCTTCCCACACACACCTTCTCAGTCCCCTTTTTTCCACTTTTCCAGTGATGCCAGCACAGCTGCCCATTGCACCACACTGTGATGAAACTGAAGAACCAAACCAGTTGTGAAATAAAATGGGGAGGAGAGGCTGTATTTTCCTGGTAGATCACCCCACAGATCCATTTCACTGTGCAGCTGCACTAACAGCTGGACTAGCAAAACAAATGCAATAATATAAGGATACAAGTAACCAATATTTACTCAAGACATCATTGCTGCTGAAGAAATACACTTGCATCCTAAATAAAAATCATGCAGTTGAAAAGGTACCTAAATTTTTACCTAAGATTTGTTTTCAGTTCAATAAAAAAATTCTTATCTAGCAAGTAGAGCAAACAAGACAGAATATGGCTGAAGCCACAGACACATAAAATTCACAAAAACAAAAACAAACAAACAAACAAAAAAAAACATTCACAGAGCAAAGGAAAAATCTTACTTCATACTTATTCTCTACACCAATCTAAAATTACCACTATTTGTTGGGTTTTTTGGCTGAGGTTTTTAGATCTTTTTTTAACTAGGTGCCTTTTTTCTCTGTCCACTATTCACTATTGCAATACTAGTTATCTACTGTGCAATTTCAAAAGTTAAATGACACCAGCTGGAACAGATTTGTTTTCTAAGCAACTTATGCACTTCAAAAAGACAAAGTGAACTTTATTCCCTCTACACAAACAGTCTGTGAATCAGCACTTTGAGCTCTCTCACAAAAATGCACTTTCATTGCATACTAGCCAATACTGAAGGTCATTAATTATTGTTCTCATAATTAGTCATGACTTGCTCGTGCCATTTTTTAAATCACAGACTCACTTTACTAAACATGCATTCATCCCTCATATGTGTTTTAGAGAAGTAAATGATAAAACCCCTGCCTGCTTTCATCACGTTTCAAGCCACCTCCAGGTGCTTTGGTACTTGGTCCTGAACAATCAGTTCTCTAGAAGTCACTCATTTCTACACTCAGATCACAGTATAGTACAACTTCTATTATCTACCTCAAGATGATTACATTTTCAGTTTATTTTGCTGCAAACATTCCACATACATATTTGTAGACACAGATACAGTTAGACAGCTGGCTCCATTTAACTCAGTGTACTGCAAATACATTAAAAGTATATTCATAATACTTAGTATAAGATGAAACAACCACTAAAAGAAAGCCATTTTTATTCTTTTCCCATCTTGCAATGCTTCCTTCCCTTGTGCTGATAAGAACTAGGCAAACTGGAATTTCAGTTGGGGAATTTCATTTAAAAAAATCTAGTCATAAAACACTGGCCTTAACTTCAATCAATTCCCTGATTTGATTCGCCACACAAGATCTCGTTCCACATAAAGAGGAAGCACAAGAAACAAGCCACCCTGCATAAAAGATATTTCTTTAAGCAGTAGCACTACCTTATGCTAGCTCAACATGTTCCTCAAATGACTGCCATAGCATTACCTGCTTCTATCAAACTAGAATAAAGTAGAATAACATCAATAGTTTATGAAATCTATCACCACAGCCAAGATGAAATCAGATACCTGTACATAGTACACAGCATTTTGTGTCGTCACTGAAAAACTGTTTCCCAACTTCTTATTTCTTTTACCCAATTAGTACTTCTGGAGCCCTCTCTGATTGCCTCCCTCACTTAGGCCAACAGACAAAGCCATTACATTCACATTTCAATAATTTCAAGATGCTTACATGCAATATAAACAGAACCTTATATAAAGTTTTGCTAAAGAGGTTTTTTTTACATTTCATGAATGCCATTAACTAAACATTCAAGTGTGCTCAGTTACATTATTTGTCAAAACTTCACAAATAAGACACATATACACTTATATTTAAAAACTTATTACTATGGAAATGTGCCTGTTTGTAAACTAACACCTCCCTGGCATAATTTAGTGACTGTACAGTCACTGCACATAACACTAAAAATGTTTCTGCTTTTTTAAAGAGCACAGCATTTCTACATTGCAGAGGAGTAATTTCGCTTGAATAAAGACTCACAATCTGCAGATTGTGATCATTTACATTCTTAAACAGTGAACTCAGTTCTACAGAATAAGTCCTTCAGAAAGAAATTAGTCTTGTCACCCTTCTCCTGCCCTCACTGCCAAAGCATCACTTCATTAAAGCCTGAATCAAAACTTCTATTAAATAAAATTCAAATAATGCATCATCTATCAGGAGCTATACTGACAAAGATACACAAATCAAGGTCTTAAACAGAAGTAGATATAAGAATTAATCAATTTCTAATTCCATAAATGAAACTTTACTAACCTTTGCAAATATCTCCAAATATCTTTTTTCCAAGGATCTGTTTTGAATAATTTTAGTAATCTATACTGTTCAGCCTGTTCTAGCAATAAAAATTAGTCAGAGATGTGGTTCAGGTTATCCCCAGCTTAGTTTTTGCTCTTTGCACACACATTTCACACATAGTATCACATTCTTCACACAGTTCTGTTCACAGTGTCACTCTCTAACCACACATCTCTTCTCAAATCATCTCCATTTAATTCTGCACACATTAAACCTTCCCTTTACTCCATCAGACTTCCAGCTGGACTCACTCCTCTAGTTTTGATCTCCAGTTTGGTCTTTGTTACAAAACTAACACTCTAACAGTAGGAACCAATACATCACTTAAGTGATGTTCAACTTACAGTTTACAAGAGAGCTTTTACTGTTGTTGAGATTTGGTTTTTTTAACTTGCAAGAGAGCAAGCAAACATTTGAAAAATAGCAATAGAACAAGCATAACTTACCTTGAAAATACCAACCCAGTCTTTCTGATGAGGATGGATAAACTGGGTCAGAGTGTAGTGACATTCGAGATGTGTGTTTGGAAGGTAACTTTTTGCGACATTTTGAAAAATCACATGTGCAAAATTGGAGGTCTGCAAAGTGCTAGCTGAAGACGGAACTTCTTGAAAGGATGACATGACTACCTGTAACAAAATTGTAGAAGTTGTTACTTGAACATAGTGGAAAAACTAGTTAAGTTACAAAAATTAATCTAGTTGAAATACACATGACAGAAAAATCTAACAATTGGTTCCCTTGTTCCAAAAACAGAGAGCCATAGACTACATTCACCAAAGCGCACTTCCTCAGCATCACTCCAAAACAACCACCTCTCAGGACAGAGAACAGTCATTTCAGCAATGACATCAAGGTGGAGAGAAAGCCCTGCTTAGCTAAATGTCCCCAATATTATATCTCAGTGTCAGAAAGAGGAAAATAAAAGCAGTGGTGTGAAAACAAAGCAGGGTTCTAACTTAATGAAAGATTCTTAATGGTTCTAGACGTGGTAGAGAAGGAGAAACAGAAGTTCTGTCGTTTTCCTGCTTTAAACTTTTCTCAAATCTGTACTGCTCAGTGCTTTTCACAGCACTTTTACACATGAAGTTTTTCCTCTGCTCTCAGTAAAAGTATCAAAGTTGCATTTTAAGACTTCTTTTAAAAATAAGAAAGTTTATATAAACAGAAGGCTCTTGTTTGGGTTGGCTTTTTTCTCTACTTCTCCAAGAGTTTTCCTGCCCTGTTTAGCAGTCTATGGGCATCTTTTACTATTCTCACTGTAACACATACTGCATGTTTAGCTTCCTTACCATAAACAATGGTCTGCATTGATAGCAGGAACATTGAGGTATGCATGCAGTTGGACGGATTAACACTAACCAGTTGGACTGCAAAAGCTTTTAATCTTTACCACCTCATTCAGGATACAGTGCTACAAACTACAGTAACACAAGATGCTTCACATGCAGAACAAGAACATCCCTTCCTCAGATTCAGCAATATCTGCCGAAAATGGAATATATGGAACTGAGAAGTTTCAAGTGTCTGATTCCATTGTACAATCACAATTTTGTCAAAACATTTGATATTAGAAGGATTAGGGCCCTATGTATCTGACATTTCTGGAAAGATGAGCTATCCTGTTCCTGCAATTGCCGTTGAAAGTAATTTTATACCGACCAAGCACATTCACACCTTGAAAGAGATAACTGCCAAGTGTGTGACATAATATATTACTTTAATTGAAGATACATGTGAAAACCAAAACCAAAAGGAGAGAGGCCACTGCAAGCCTCAAGTAGGTCAAAGATGAAAAGCTGTTTCTGTATCTCCTGTAGCCTTTTAAAATTTCACCAGTTAAAAAATAAGTAGCAAAGACCTCGTGCTTTCTGAAACAAAATGCACTCTGAAGTACACAGATATCCATCAACCAAAACAGGGAAAAGGTAAATACAGGGGGTTTTCCTAGTTTTAAGCCCTCAATATTTTAAGCTTATTACTGCTCAATTTAGAGTAATATATGAAGTACATATGGGCAGCCACAACATTATTTCAATGTATCAGATGTTAAGTAAAAAAAAAATCTTGTACACTGACCAACACAGGTTACAAGATAAAACACAAAGCTTGTGAAGATTAAGAGATATAAAAGAAAAAAAAGTACTTCCACAAGCAAGAAACTGAGTAAAGATCAGAACACAGTTTTCTAGAGACAACAGGGTATGCAATAAATCCTATCAGTTATGTGGCTTTGGAGTCCAGAAGAAGAAATGTTACAGCACAGTAAAATCCCAAAAACTCCCACACATCTGAAAACAGAGAATTACATTCAAGGCATCTCTCAACTTCACTCTGAACTATAAACGGTATGCATCAGCAATATGAAAAAAGAAAAATAATAACTTTAGTTATTTTCAAGTGCAATAAATTAATTCCTATTCAGTAATTCAGTAATTTAGCCAAATAACATTGACATGAAATTATGTGTTTAATTTTCATTAGCCAGAATAAGTACAAAAAGAGTAAACACAGCATTATTAACAAAAGCAATTGAATTTTTTTTCAATAGTTCTATTTTAAAATTGTAGAGCTCAGCCTGAGCAGATATTACAAAAAAAAAAAAAAAAGGACCACACAACCAAAACGAAAAAAATACCCATCTGCACACTGGTCACAAGCTACCACAGCAGAGTACTAGCCCTAGTGGAATCAGTGAAGGTAGGCTGGTTTCCAACTCCAAAGCAGAACTGTTCACAAATCTAACTTGTGCAGACCAGCACAATCATCTGGGATTACTGTTGCCTAGGAGGAAAATCCCCGGAGCTTAGGTGATGCTCAGATCTACTTACAGTTCAACGATAGCTATGGAGATGCTGGCTGCTTGCTTGCTTAACTCACAGCTACCGGCTAGGAAGGGGGAGAAGAGGAGGAGGAGGAAGAGCTACGCATAGGCTTCNGCGCCGCCTGCCGCCCCTTCCCCGCCTCTGCTCGGCCACCTGCCCGACGCGGTCACCTTGGCCCTGGGCCTTCGCCTTCCTCCCCGGGCAGGGGAGCCCCGCCGGCTCCCGCAGACTGGCCCCGCCGTTCCCCTGCCGACTACGGCCGGCCCGGACAGCTGGCGGGGGCCGGTGGCGCAGCACCGNCCCCGGGCCCCCGGGGCCGGCCGGCCCGGCCCGAGCCCCAGAAGCCGCGGGAAGCCGGCGGGAAGGAGCGTGTCAGCCCCGCCCGGCCCCCCAGCCAGCCCCAGACAGTTCTTACCTAGGCAGACGCGGAGGGCGCCGGGGACATCAACATGGGGCCTCCGCCGCCAGCGCCGCGCAGCTCCGCCCGTCCGCCCGCGTCACTTCCAGCCCGGGCCTGCCCGCGCGGGGCGGGTCCCGCCACGGATCCGGCTGGAGACCGGAGAGTGCCCGGCGCTCCCCGCCTCCCACGGACACGCCGCCTCGGTGGGGCTCGGGGACGTGGGGACCGCGGGGTACGTGGCGTGTGCCCGGCCGGGCTGCTGTCACCTCTGTATAGCACTCCGACGGTGCCCTTCCGTCCTGTCCGTGATTACAACATCACCTCTGTCGCACCCACTTACCCCGAATTAATCATCTCCACTTCCGTCCCGCGTCAAGACACAGGCGTGCCGTCACCCTGTAGGTCACCACCGTTCATCTGCCAGCTTTTGCAGGTCTTCCCAGGGCAACGGAGGGGTGAGATAAGAGTGACTGTAAACGCTTACACAAGGTTCTGCCTGGGTACCTTGGCGGATCTCCATGACCGGGCGTTACATCACACACTACACCGACTCAGAGAACCATGGAAGTACAGAATCACTTGGGTTGGAAAAGACCTTTGAGCTCATTGCGTCCAACCTTTGACCAATCACCACCTTGTGAACCAGGCCGCGGCACTAAATGCCACGTTGTTTCTTGAGCACCTCCAGGGGATGGTGACACCACCACCTTAATCACTTTAGTTACCACAAGTTTATACAGGATAAATACCTTTTCCCTGTTCACCTTTTAAAACAATCTAGATTTAAATGGTTTAGGCATTAAGGCTTTTTCGACTATGCTCGCAACTCTTTCACAGACTCCGCTCGATTTTCGTCCAAATGCAACTCATGGAGCACTGACCAGAATCATGGTGGTGAGTAAAAGAAAGGAGTGATGAGTACCCACCACTGGTACGCAGGATTTGTCCCAGTGCACCCAGTGTTTGTTGCCACTACAAACTGTCTCCAAGATCATCTTAAATTCTTTGCTGCTACCATTTCTTACATGTTTTCATGTGTATTTTAAACAAACAGTTTATGTGGAGAGACACAGTATCATTATAAATAGTAATATATGATTAATCATTAGAATTATTAAATTAGGTTTCTGACAAGTTCACCTGTTTTTTCATGGTCAATCCTAACAGAAATGAAACTAAGCTGTAGCACAGAAACTGTCTTTAAGTAATTATGGTTATTCATTGTACTTGTACTTCTTGTTCCTGAAAACAATCTTATCTTAAGGTGTGTCACAGGTTACTAAGTTATCCTTTGATTTGTAGCCACAATGAATAATCTCTTATATCATCCATACGTTCCATGATTCCCTGGAGAGCAATAAATTCCCTGCACAATACTGACTGATAATTTTAGAAGACACAAAAAGTGTATGTACAGCAATCTCTCTGTAAGACCAGACAAACTTTTGCAGTGGAAAATGAAACCAGTATCTTGTTCAATAATAAATATTTGTAAGGAGGTAGGAAGAGCTGTTTCTTCTTATCTCTAACCCTCCATTTCTTCTCCTTGCTGCTCTCTGCTCTGTATGATGTGATAAAGGTCTGTCTAAGAGTCACAAGACACATGTGGGCTGGAACTTAGGAAGATCTCGGGGTTTACAGTCACCAGCTGGGGAATATCAGCGTTGGTGAGACTAAGTAGTTTTGCTTTCATTTAAAGCCATTATAATGCAAGTTTATGGGAATATGATGGGAGATTTGAAATAAAGATTCTCTTTTGTAGCTAACAAAGTTTTTACAAGTGAATGCTTGGATAAACAAAGAAACAAACAACCCACCTCTGTTTCCTAATTTTTTAAAAAATGCTTCTTCCCAGTTCTGAGCTTTTTAAGAAAATCGAGGTATTTCCATGCTCACTTAATAAATGTTCATTCAGTCAATAAAGGTAGTTATGGCTTACTCATAATGCAGTATTCAGTTATTATTTCTATTGCTTACTGCATATGGAAGAGGTAAAACAAAATGCATATGGCTTTCACATGTACAGTGTAAATATTAGGACAAATAAATCAAGAATAATCTTGTCTTTTCTTGTACTTATATCCACGATTTTCAGGAAAATGTATTTTTAAACTTTTAAAGTCGCAATCTTAACCACATATATATAGTAGTTGTAATATATGCATAATAGAAAACTATTTCTGACTAAAATAAACGTGTGGTTTAATATGTTCTCATGTATGCTTTTGCATGCTAGGTTTAGATGCCAGTCTTACCCCCCTAGAATTTATAGATATTTTACAGAAAGATGGTGCAGAGCCTTTTCTAATTTGTTATTGCCCTGTCGAGAAGTGAAGTACCTGACTGAAATGGACAAGTGGTGCACAGTGATCCCAGAATCAACAATTAATATCCTTGTACAAAGATCTGAATCAAGAAAAAGGTGACTGGAACAGGTAAAACTTGCACTTGGCTGAGAATTAATGGTTGAGTGCCTTAATAAGTCTGAATTTGCTAGTCAGATACTATTTCCTGAAATTCATCCGAGTGATATAAATCTTTGAGGAAACTATTTTTCTACTCTTGCTTACATTCCCTGCAAAATATTAAAAAAAAAAAAAGTTTGATATCATCGTTTCTAACAAAACCTTACTCCTGTGAGATGGGAGATTCTCTTAACACTAACACACTAATTCAATTAGGAAAGCTTATTACAATTATGGTGACAATAATCCCATCTCTTTCTGACTTGATTTTCAGCTTTCCTACTCCAGTGATTTCAGTAACAGGAAACTGGTTTTGTTCAAGCCAGTATTTTAGCACAAATGGTATGTACCAGAATGTACTTTAAACATGTAATATCAATGTTTAGCCAGTATTTCTGCAAATTTAAAAGAAGAAGAAATTATGAATGTCAAGTACCTTTTTAATGATATTATATATATATATATAATAAAATATGTTTGTTGGAAGGGATGTCCTGAGCAGCTCAAAGGAGCGAGTTGCTCAGGGCCATGCCCAGCTACATGTCAAGTGTCTCCATGGATGGAGACATTCCACTGTCACCTAAAGAACCTCTTTCAATGATTGAAAACACTCGTTGTAAAAAAGTTTCTTTGTATCAAATCAGAATTTCCCATGTTCCAGTTTTGTCTCTTTCTTCTTGTTCTTTCACTGTGAGCCTCAGGAGAATTTTATTCCATCTTTTCTACACCTTCTGCTTAGCTGGTTGAAGATAGCAATAGGCCCTGAGGCCTTCTCTTCTACAGGCTGAAAAAATCCCTGTTCTGTCTCTTTTTGTGACTATATGCACAATCTCCAAGGAATATATGTCAAATACATTTCACCAGGGTATTGACTTTGAAATAAAAAGCTGGCAGAACCCTTTTTTAAGGGCCTTTATTTCTGAAGTGCATAAATATGAGGACAAATATACAATGACAAATGACAATTGTGGTTATGATAGAAATATTAAATCAAGTAAAAAGTGTGTGTGAATGCAGTAACTGGATTTGAACACTACTAGANTCGTTTCTAACAAAACCTTACTCCTGTGAGATGGGAGATTCTCTTAACACTAACACACTAATTCAATTAGGAAAGCTTATTACAATTATGGTGACAATAATCCCATCTCTTTCTGACTTGATTTTCAGCTTTCCTACTCCAGTGATTTCAGTAACAGGAAACTGGTTTTGTTCAAGCCAGTATTTTAGCACAAATGGTATGTACCAGAATGTACTTTAAACATGTAATATCAATGTTTAGCCAGTATTTCTGCAAATTTAAAAGAAGAAGAAATTATGAATGTCAAGTACCTTTTTAATGATATTATATATATATATATAATAAAATATGTTTGTTGGAAGGGATGTCCTGAGCAGCTCAAAGGAGCGAGTTGCTCAGGGCCATGCCCAGCTACATGTCAAGTGTCTCCATGGATGGAGACATTCCACTGTCACCTAAAGAACCTCTTTCAATGATTGAAAACACTCGTTGTAAAAAAGTTTCTTTGTATCAAATCAGAATTTCCCATGTTCCAGTTTTGTCTCTTTCTTCTTGTTCTTTCACTGTGAGCCTCAGGAGAATTTTATTCCATCTTTTCTACACCTTCTGCTTAGCTGGTTGAAGATAGCAATAGGCCCTGAGGCCTTCTCTTCTACAGGCTGAAAAAATCCCTGTTCTGTCTCTTTTTGTGACTATATGCACAATCTCCAAGGAATATATGTCAAATACATTTCACCAGGGTATTGACTTTGAAATAAAAAGCTGGCAGAACCCTTTTTTAAGGGCCTTTATTTCTGAAGTGCATAAATATGAGGACAAATATACAATGACAAATGACAATTGTGGTTATGATAGAAATATTAAATCAAGTAAAAAGTGTGTGTGAATGCAGTAACTGGATTTGAACACTACTAGATTCCAAAGAAGTTTGAAATTTTTTTTTGGGATGCAGAAATTTCCCTGCTTTGTAATTATACTGAGGCTTTGCCAGGATTAGACTAGTCCCTCCTCAGGCATGAGATGAATGAGGAGTAAAAACTGTAATAATGGGAAATAAAAACATGCATTTAATAGGAATTGCCAAAGGAAGTGGGGAACAATTACAGACTCCCAAGGAACAGAATCTTGGGTGTTTGCAAAACATTATTTTCATAACTGCACTATCATTTTAAACCTGTAAGCTCCTTGCATAATTTAGAGCCTTGAAATTAAAAATGGATCCCTGTTACATCTGTTTAACCTTAGATATATGTGAACTTTTATTCAGATCCAGAGCCTAACATTTTTTTCTTTCATTTGTTTACTTTCTGTATTACTGTAGTCTTGAACCAAACCTGTTATGAGTTTTTGAACCATCCCTGAATTCCTCCCCTTTGAGGCCCATCTTTGCTTTGCATGAGTGACAGAAAAATTATATATTTTTAGGTTTTATTACCAGAGACAAGTACTTGATGTTGTGGATACTCAATCTATTGGCATGACATGATGATATTGATGAAGTGTGGTAAAGGAAACGCTTCAGTTCTAATGATTTGATTTCATTTTGGTTTGGCTCCTATTTCAACACTTCCAAGTTTTAAAACTGTGGGACATGTGAGATGTAAAACATATATATTGATGTCACTAATCGGAAGCTCTTTCTGGTCATGTTGTAAAGCACACTTAATCAACTTCTTTAAGATCGTGTTACAGAAAGCTATTAACTATACTCTCAAAACAGTTAAATAGTTATAAATAATGTTTCATGTTATGGCTGACAACACTGAATTGCTCAGTATTTAAGGGAACCTAATCACAGGGCATGCAGTCTTGGCCTTGCAGTAAGATGGTGTGGCAAAACTTTGGAACATATTAGAAATCCCAAACTATTGCTAACATTTCCTATTAAGGACAGAGTTTCTCTCTGTGTATTTTGGATTTCTTTTCCAACACTTAATTGCAGCTGATGAAGAAAAGCTATTCAAAAGCTGCCAGGATTTTTAAATCTGTAGCATGAGATTGATGAAATTTGTGGGTTTTCCCAAGAGAGTATAGGTGAGAGCAGACATGTAAATTTTGTATGTGTGTGCATGTATGTGTGTGTGTGACAGAGGAGAGAGCAGGAGCTTGCTTCCAAGGTGTGAGACTTGGCAGCACTGCACTGTACAATGGGCACAAGAAACCGCACGTCTGTAAATGACTGCATTTGAATTGCTGTTACTTCACTGTTGGCTTACTGTATTGTTAAAGTGAAAAGGAATGCTTTTAATAAATGCAAGTAATGAATTAAATGCTTGCACATAGTGAGGTTTTACCCTCTGGTGTGTAATTAATATATGTGCACTGTAGACCCAGGTCTGGGGGAGTGTTTCATTACTTATTTATGATGTTTGTGAGGGGGTTTTTTCCCTCCAGCATACCTCTTACTGGCATACACAGAACAGCATGTAAATGACCACTGAGTAGGTGTCACTGAAATCTTAGCAGATATAGAACAGGTAAATACCTTTGTTTGGTATGCTTTAGTAGATTTACTGTTTCTCTCAGCCTTTTATCTTTTCTACCTGAAAGTAATAGGAAGCTCCCAAATGACCAACATTTTGTTTTCAGAGGCAGGAAAACTGCATGTGGCAGGAAACAAACAAGCAATGAGATTTAAAAGTTCTTGTACCTCAGAGCACAGCACGTAACCCTGAGGGACTGAAAGCAGAAAGGCACTTTCCACTGCAGCTTACAGCATGCCTCTTGTATGCCCTTCTGGGTCCCCCTCCAGCACCGGCTGCCACCACTGACAGAGCACAGCAGCGTCTGTATACTGTATCTGCGTGAAGCTTGGCAGCTATGTTCTCATAATGGTATATGTTTTTCTGAAAGGATCTAAAGATGTCTGTGTCCTCATACTAATGCTGTTTCCTGCTCCTCTAGCCTGGCTCGGGCACTTACTGTGTCTCAACCAGAATACTGGTTTTTATTGCTCCTTGGCTCCCTGAGCAGCTGTGCACAAATTGGGAGGGGGCTTGGTGCAGCTTCACAGTTCCCTGCCGAGACCAGCACCACCTGAGTGATGCAGGAGTTCTTTGTCAGCCTTGACCTGGCACCAAGGAGAAGGGCTGGGGGGCCATGCAGTGCAGGTGTGAGAGGCTGTGCCTGGCCTGGGTCTCGACACAGAGCGACTCATGATACTTTCCCCATCGCCCCGCATTCAGCTTGGAGACCGGTCTAAAGCTCTAGTGTTGCTACTTGTACAGAGAACTTCCCGGTCAACAGATCTTGAGTCTTGTCTTCCTGAACTTCAGAACTGCTTGAGTTCTGAAACTCTTAGATCATGAGTTCTTAAATTCTATGAAAAAAATAACGACCATATTGCTACATTACATACAAATCAATTACTAGGAAACACAGTGCTAAAAATTCGTCTTTAATTCACCCCCCAATGATTTATTATTCAGTTGTGTCTATTAACATTGTACAGAGAAGAATATGTTGGATTTGCTATGCAAATTTACATACAAAAAGTAATGTCTTCTTTCTGGTGTTATTTGATCAGCACCACTTAGAAATGCAAATATATTCTAATCACACAACTTTCATACCTTTTCTTATTTCACAAATTTATTTCCTTGTATAAGGAATATTTTTAAAAGGTAGACTACTGTAGAGCTTACATTTCTAGAACTTTTTACGAAAAGTAATATATGCAATAAATGGCCCTCCTTTTTGCTAATAAATATTTTTTATTATATTGTAGCCAAGTTAGCATACTTTGTTGTCCAAAGTGTGGTTGCATGTTGTTGTGTTTTGGAACTGGAAACTTTCAATCAAAATAAAATTTACATTATTAATATGGGCAACAACTCTTACTCTTTTGAAACCACAGTAAGATTACAGCCATGACATATGGCTTTAGTTCACTACATGGCAGAGGATCTGTTGGGCCTATAATAAGTGTTTTGTACACAAACACCATGGTAAAAATCTGTTTTTACAGTGTTTATTTCCATTATCTTTGCTAGGATATGTCAGTGGACAGCATTTGGTCTGCATTTGCATATTTTGAATATACTGTGTCTGTGCTGAAGGAGGCTTTTTAAGGCTTTGTGAAACTCTCGGCTTAGATACTACCACTGAGGCCTGACTGAACTTGTCAACAGTATCTGTTACTTGTACAGCCTGTAAGTAGTGCAGATTTTCCATAAAATTGGGTGACAGATGTATGAGTCTGAAAAACATTGTTATCTCACCAGATTTGAGACCTTCACCCATCATAATCCACACATTTATATCTTTATTTTAGCATTCCCGGAATCCAGGCATTTTTCTGCCTGATAGAAGAGATGCCAAAAGCAAATTCATTCTGTAGTTTTCTCTCTCCTTCCCAGACCTTTGGTGACTTGTGTTCCCCATTCTGCTGTGAATAGTCAACTGCCAAGGGAGAACTCATTGAATATTCTTCCCAGTTGTTTTCTAAATTATAATACAGTTAGTCTTAGTTTTGTCACATTAATCACAGATCCCCTGGGTCCAAATCAACTCGTTTGTCAGTGGGAATTTGCACAAGCTTTCAATTGGGACAGATTTTCCCCCACAAAAGAGCAAAAAAATCTTTCAAATTGCACCCATTGCATGTCTAACATCACCCTGATTTTCCATTTACATATTGCTTTTTGATCACTTCACACTCGGTATTTCACTTAGAAATCATTTATATCACAACTGTACTCGGCCCTCAGTATTATTAGGTAGCATGGAATATATTCAGTGATGGTATGAAAGTTATTTCCAATAGGGCTTATGGAGAACAGCTGAGCAAGTACGACCTCCTGACCTCAAAGTGTTTGTTTACTGGGAACTGTACTCCAGTTCTCTACATTTAATCTGTCTTGGACCAGGCTGACATTCCCCTACTAGATTTATTGTACCTCTAGAGGCTATTAGAAACACGACATTGTCACTGTTTATCTAATAAGATGATAATAGGATTATATTAGTCTAGTGATAATGATACATTTCTTTTCATTTTTAATAATAACAGGCCGAAGTTTGATTTTATGTTTAGTGAAGATAATGTGTTACTAGGGGGGTGAAAAAACATTCAAAAAGTACTTTTTTTCCAAACAACTCAGTAATGGAAAATATTTTTTATTCCATCCTATTTGTAAATCAAAACATCAGTTTGTGTACATGAGCATGCATGCTGTGTCAATTTTACAGAAATGGCAATAATGAGAAAATCTGACTCAGAAAACTCGGTTTCCTATATCAACAGCAATCTCATCATGATGTTTTTTCTTGTGCATCTTTCCTAGAATTTATCAGATACCAAAAGGCAGACACAACAGACCAAATTCGCATTTCAATTATACTTAGTAATAATAAAGCTATCCAGAGTAAATTAATTTCTTACTAGTACTGGTAGCTCTTAAGGCAACAAAAATCACATTACTTTTTCTTTTCAGTAGCGAAATGCATTAATATATAACAGAGACTTATATCAAAATTAACATTAAACAAGCTGTTCCATATGTATGCATTGTCTATGGTGAAATTATAGTGTTAGGCTTAAAACAGAGGTACTATTTGTATTTAGAACTCTTAAATGTTACATAGAGTAAATTAAATTTAAATTTTCAGTAGGTCTGAAATGTAGAAAATAAGTAGGTTCTTTTCTGCTGATTTATATTACTATTTATAAAAGTATCACTTCATCAAATGTTAATTAATTGCTCTCTTGATCTGCAGTGGGTACTATTTCTTCTAGCAAGCTGGTGGTGAGGAATGCACCTTGCTCCTTGAGGGACCTTATGCTGCTTCCTCTAACGTCAGGAATAAACTCTTAAGAATGTTGATAGGAGCAGAATTACCTCCCACTGGGTGAAGTCAAGACTTTGGTTAGGAGCATGCCATATAAAGACGTTTCTTGAGCAATGTGGTTTTACACTCTGGTGTTGGAAAGCCCAAGGACTGAGTTACTGCCAGGTTTCCTCTTGCTATATCATAAGGAGGTTAGTTCAGGATTTTATCAGACTAATGTGAGGCTGATGCTTGATACACATATGTTGGCTGGTAAACCCCTATTTTTCATGTTTTACATGCAAGTATCTTTTCCTGGGAAACAATTACCTGATCCTTTCTCAGACTCCTGAAGTTTGACATAAATGTGCCATGTAACTTCCACATTGCTTTTCCCAGTTGGCCTACTATGTTCACTTTCTCTTGCTACATCAGTACCCAATAACTGGCAGAAGAGCATTGAGTGCCTGTTTTGTCCAATTCCCTCACAGATCAGGATGTTCTATATGTAGTGCATTGCAGGTAGAAGTAAAAATGAAATCACCATGCTTTATACCAAATATTGATCATACGTAGCAATACTTCTTTTGGATTTTGTTTCCTTCTTCAGCTGCTTTTACAGAATCTGCTCATCTAAATCTGAACCAAAGCCATCATCCTCTTTGCATTTCTGTGTCATGTGAAAGAAGCTTGTAAAAGAAGCTATTTAATAAACACTGCTAGATTCTAAATTCATCAAAAATTCTGAACACAATTTTCAGTTAAAACACAAGAATAGAATCAACCCGAAATTGCTATAGGATGCTCTACTGGTAACTTACATTTTAAATTTTTTGTGTCAGGTCTCCTTCTGTCAGTTTTTTTGTGTCTATTCATGGTACAACATATATGCAGTCACCTACATAAAACATCTTACTTATTTGTAAAAGACTACAGTGGTGAAGTTGTTCATTACCAGTACTGCAACATATTCCATTTAGCAAAATGCTTAAAAAAATAGTTCTTTGAATGAAATCTTTTCAGGGACTCTGGAAAATACACGCTATGTTCCATGAAATTCAGCTAGATAAAGTGTCTCTATTACATTCTCCTTGTGGGGAATTTGAAAGGGACAGCTGAATTCTTCTAGGAAATAGGTATTGAATCTTTTCAGCCAGCTCTCCAGGAAACCCAGTCAGTACAGTCTAGCCTAAACATCCTAATGGGATTTATTAGAGCTAAAAAGAGGGCAAAACTGCTAGTGCTTAACTGACCTTGGTATCAATTAGTACAAATTATGCACTGCTACCCTGTGTAACCTGCCCATTCTAACATTCACCTGATGTCCCAGGGAGATGCAACTGCTTTCCAAACTACAGTACAAATACTTCTGGCAAAACAGACGCTACGTCTTCATACCAAAACAAAGTTTCTATGTTCTCCCTGGGCACTGCATTCCCACAGAAGCCTGGAATTCATGTCCCCTTAGGTATATACAATATTCCGAACTTCATGCATATTTAGCTCAAAGTTGATTAAAATTCATATTACTGCAGGATATATCATATGATTCAGCAGGAAATAAAGCAGGTCGAGTTACACAAGAGCTTTTCTTCTGTAGGTAAAAATAACCACTTGCATTGCATTGCTGCTTATGCATTCCAGTTTGTTATCTAGCAAAATGTGCATAGCTAAGAAATTAATGCTGCCCTGAGAATCCCAGCTCAAATATTTACAAAGGTGAAGAATGTTATATTATGTTGGACCCAAGGTCCCTCTAGCCTAGTAGTCTGTCTCCAGAAGTGACCAATCAGAGAGGAAACAGTTTGGGATATTTCTCTGGAATGCTTTCCCAGCTCCAACTATTTGCAGCTCAGGCCTTCCTGAGCAGCTAAGCTGTGCTTTGATTGCATTTTCAAATATCATAACAGCTTTCTGATGGAGAAAAATAAATGCAAAAAATACAAGATGAAAGGTTAGGAGGAAGAATGGAACACGATAGGTTTGGCTACCAATTCATTTTGATTCAAGTCTCAAATGTACTGTTGTATCCGCTATAGTTTCTTTTGGCTACACTAAGTAGTGTTGATGCTGAATTTAAATATCACTCTGCAATGAGGTCCCATTCTACAAGCATCCTATGCTTGTAACGCTTGCTAAATTCAGTCTTTAGTTATCAGCCCAGACTATAAAACTTGATGTCCTGGAAAGGAAATCTCCCAAAAGTAATGGAAAGCAAAAAAATCCCAAACCAAACCAAACCAAAGCCCCCAAAACCCATTCCAAAACAAAAACAAAAACAAAACAAAACAAAAAAACAAAAACAAAAAAACCCACANTAATTATTTCATGTTGATGGAGTTAAAGTCAGGAGCAGGCTTTGAAGTGAATCTAGATACTCTTAGCATATTTTGGAACAGTGTATATATTTCCCTTTGCTTTCAGAGGTTCCTTATTATTATCCCTTATTATCAAGGGAAAAAAATTCTTGAATGTAAGAAAATTAAAACTGACAAAATATACTTTAAATGTTCTGTGTTCTTAGGGTTGTGGATTTTTTAAAATTTTTTGTTTTGTCCTTTTATATTGAGACCTTTAAAGAAAAAGAAGATGGCCACATTTTCAACACTAAGAATGAAAGGAGTAGCCTTCTTTACATTGTTTTCTCTTTATTTACATGTTTGGTTACATTTCTTTACATGTGCTGTAAATTAGTGGGCACCATGTTCCAACACTTAGAAAACTATCTAACTATTTATGAGGAGTAACAGCTGTTTTCTGCATTACGAATGCTCTGACAAGTTCTTATGTTTTAACATCCATGTTACAACACCACAAATCATGATGTACATCTAAGGTATACACATCTTACAGAGTAAGAAAATGAGTCTCAGTCACTTAAACACAAAGATCTAGATTTACTATGTCACTAAGCATTATTTGGGCACTATATAATTAAATATACACAATTTTTTTTTTGTCATCTAAAACTGGGAATCTCACTAGCCTTCCCATAAGTAATAATTCGGCTTTACATTAACAACACCCACTAGTTTAGGAGATGATATAAGCCTGGCCTATTCCGTCCATCCAGGGTGGGGACTGAGAGTGGGCCACTGCAAGCATTTGTTGAGCAGATAGTAAAACAGATGACTGAAAGGCTGACAGTTCTATCTGCATGCCTGAGAGGGCCATAAACTGTAATGCAAGGATGGGGATAAACAGTGGGGGTTTTTTTTTAAATCCTGCTCATTTCACAGGTCCAGTATAGGGAGCTGTCAAAAGCCTAAACTGACTGGGTTGGGTGGGAGGATCTCCAGGTATACCTAGGTTTGGGTAGCAACAATGACTTATAGGGGTTTGGCAGCTAAAAAATCAGTTCTTACAATAGTATCTATAGTGTTTTTATAAAGCACCAGAAGATCTACCAATGAAAACAGAAATATACCAGTTATGTATTTACTATTTGTCACTGTCATATAAAATTTTTATCCTGTTCTTTTTTATGTGTTCTAAAAACCAAAGTCTACCCGTGCTAGAGCAACAAGTAGGCTAGGAAGTTTTCCTTCAGAAAATGGTTTCAACCAAATGATATTCTGAGATCCCATTTCATGCCTTAATCAGAAGGCTGGCATTATTGCTTTTAAGATAAAATGCACCATTGATAAAATGAAACTTTAAAGCAAATTAAACATTGGCAATCTTTCTACCACTGTCAAAGGCACACTTGTTAAGAGTTCACTAATGTGGCATGTTTGCAGTGTAATCACTGATTTATGGAAAGCTTTTCTGGCACTTAAAGATAAAAATATCTAGTGAGTTTATTTTTATAGACAATTTTATACTTGACTCACATTACTTGAAAGCAAAAAAATATCAATTTGTAGAACCAAGCTATACGAATAACAGTTTATTTGCATTTTATCTAGTTAATTTCAGAAGTCATCACATACAAATCTTTATGAAACACACTACTAGGTGTGAATAAGGAGGCCATGCTGTTTTGTTTGAAAAGTAACCAACATTTATGTCCTAGGTTTTAATGTAAGTAAAAGCTTTTTACCTAAACCGAATATATTTTGAAGTTAACAAAGACTTTTTCCTTCATTTTGTATGAGGAAAATGTGATCAGATGGGCAAAGAAATAAACATACAAACATTAGTAACTATTAAAATTAAAATCAACTAGCAAGTCTTAGTGAGATAAAGTTCTACAAAAGCAAAACTATTTTTAACAGAAGGAACTACCTCTACCATACACCTGTGAAAAGTTCAAACATTTCTAGAGGGCATTTTGGAGAAAATGAAAAACACAAAACCACTATTAATTCCATTTTCTCCCTTCTGAAAATGCTCTGCACCATCTAGTCCCGCAAATGCTTGCGTCTCATACTGGCTACCTTAGTGGTACTGAACTACCAATATCAGTTCTATCAGTGTTTATAATGTAAGCAGAGATTCCATTTAATGTAATGTCAAGCAATTTTATCTGTCTGCAAATGTACATCCTGTACAAAAGCAATGTAAGTGCTATAGTAAGATAGTGGTCGTGTCTGTAGCAAGCCTTTATACACAAGTGTGTTGGCAAAGTAATAAAAGGCTAAGTCTAGTACATTTTTATGAATAGGACTAACCCTTTTCCACTCTCTCATACTTCTTGTTTGGAAGTTATTATAGTGTATTTTTATTATGTTGGTACAAAATCTATTCTCCTCGTACACCTTTTAAACAAAGAATGCATTATTTATATCTACACAAACAAAACCACCTTAGACATGGAAAAGGTCTAGAGAAAGATGCAACTATAGAGGTAAAGCTGCATCTTGTAGTAAGAGTTAAAAATCAGAATTCAAGAACCACCATGAGTACAGCATTAGACTCTTCATGCATTCCTCTACATTAAGCTCACATCCCTCCCACCCCCCACCAGCCCCCCCCAAAAAAGAAAATAGAATCACTTTTCTAACTCAGTTCAGACTTAATAGGAGTCTAGACCAATCTGATAAAGGGTCAATGACTCTGAAAGTGTAAGGTGGTGAAGAAGCAGGCTAGAACGCAAAAAACCCCCATGTTTTCTAAGTTCTGTGTGATTACATGTAGAAATCAGGTTTCAAAGACTTCCAAAGACCTTATTTGGACCATACCCCAGTAAAAATTTCTGCCAGCATAGCTGCTCACACCACTTCTCATCACAAAAAAAAAAAAAAAAAAAAAAAAAAAAAAAACAAAAAAAAGAGGGGAGGACCAATCACCCACTCATGTGGAGAAAAAAAAAAAAAAAAAAAAAAAAAAAAAAAATCAAGTACAAGATGGTAGTCAACCTCTCCACTACTGAGGAGAAGGGTAAACATACCTCATATCTTTATTCACTTGGCACTCTTCAGGTGGCACAGTAAGAGATGAGTGAGCTTACAAAAATATTGGTATATATGAGCCTACAGAGCTTTCAATGTTTTGCAAATGGAAGCTAGCAAACGGAAGAGTTTTGTGTCTCTTTGCATTGCTTTAATTACAGAGATTTTTCTTTCTTTCTCACATCATATTCTGTCTCAATGCTCAGCTGAGGGGCAATGAGAGAAAGAAGCAACTGGGTGAAGGCATGAGATCAGCCTAGTGAGTGGTTGCACTCTCACATGTCACAGTAAAGATACTATATGACCACAGCAACCTTCACTGCACACAAAATTCCTTTATGTTGAGCTGGCTTGATTTAACTGTATTTAATTGTATTGCTTTATAAGGGTAAATATAAAAATATATGCTGATAGGAGAGCCAAGCTCATGTATATTTAGCCTATTCTTTCTGTGCTAACATACAATTGAGAGGAGACACATCGTGGTGAGACACGAGATCTGTGCCTCATGACTCCATTCCCCCAGAAGTCTGTAAATGATACTACATAACAGCTATAAAAAAAAGCTCTGACCTAACAAGAGTAACCTAATGACTGAGACAGTACCCAGCATCCTGGCACAACAAAGTAAGGCAAGTTTTTTTCTGTCAGGAAAATAAATGAACTATTTTGTTCCAAAGAGATGAACGTGGCAGTTGCAGGACTGAGCAGGCAGCACTCGCCTGCCTCCAGCTTGCCCTGCCTCAGAGCCTGATGTGCTTCCTCACACACCCCCTGAAACTCCCAGGGCTGCCAGTGGGGCTGCGGGTGAGCTCTTGCTACCTTATTCAAATACAAATTTTATTGATGTTGATAAACCTTGTGTTAGGCCTTTGGGAAGTGTGGTCTGGGCACGGTTGCATTGGGTTTGCATGACAAAGTTTTGGCAGTGAGTGGGCTACAAGTCTGGCTTCTGCGAATAGATCCCCCTGCAGGCCGTGGTGACTCCGGTGGGACAGCCCATGGAGGTCCACAGTGGAGCAGAGATCCACCTGCAGCTCGTGGAGCACCCCACGCTGGAGCAGGTGGATGTGCCCAAAGGAGTCAGTGACCCCGTGGGAAGCCTGCGCTGGAGCGCGTTTGCTGGCAGGGTCTGTGACCCCCCAGGGGACACAGTCTGCTCCCGAGGGAATACACCCTACGGATGGGATCCTACACTGGAGCAGTTCGTGAAGATCTGCAGCCCTTGGGAAGGACTCATACTGGAGAAGACCAGGGAGGAATGTCTCCCGTGGGAGCAACCCCACGCTGGAGCAGGGGAAGAGTGTGAGCAGTTCTCCTCCGGAGGAGGAAGAAGCAGCAGAGATAACGTGTGATGAACTGATTGCAGACCGCGTTCCACTGTGCTGCTGAGGGAGAAGGAGGTAGAAAAATCGGGAGTGAAGTTGAGCCCGAGAGGAAGGGAGGGGTGGGGATGAAGTGTTTTAAGACTTAGTTTTTATTTCTCATTATCCTACTTTAATGTCATTGGTAACAAATTAATTTAATTTCCCCAAATTGAGCCTGTTTTGCCCAAGACAGTAACCGGTGAATGCTCTCTCCTCATCCTTATCTCGACCCACGAGCCTCCCGTTCTATTTTCTCCCCGCTATCCAGCGGAGGAGGGGCAGTGATGGAGCGGCTCTGGGGGCCGCCTGGCGCGCAGCCGGGTAAAGCCCACACAACGACGAAGCAATTCGCAGAATCACAGAATGGTTTGGGTTGGAAGGGGACCTTGAAGATCCTCTAATTCCAACCCTCAATAAGCGCCAACTCTAATTTGCCACCTGACTCAACAAAGCAGTGCAAGGCGGCTTCTTTCCTCGCCCCGAGGGCGCTGTCTCCGCCAAAACGCCGGCGCTCCGTTCCCCTCCCGCTTCAGCCAAGCCTCCTCCCCCGGCAGCGAAGCAGGAAGGCGAAGCGGCAGCGGGCAGGCACAGGCAAGCGAAGCTGGAAAGAAACGCCTTCCCGGTAGCCGCGGGCAGCGGGATACGATGTCCCACCGCCCCAATGAGGTGCTCCAGCGCCGGCCCGGCCCCCGCCCCGCCCCGCGCTCCGGCCCCGTCCGTCACGGGGCGGTGGGCGGGGCTTTCCGCCCGCAGGGGGGACGCCGCGCACTCCCATTGGCTGTGCCCCGCCGGGCGCCGCCCGTGGTTGGCTGCGGCGGCTGCCGCTCG
>VZTR01015634.1:33065-47427 GCA_013400775.1 Chaetops frenatus
CCTTATTCGGTGCTCCACCGGAGCTTCGGGGCGGCTTGGCTTGATAAGTGTTTTCACTCATTTGCTTAAAATAGCGTGCCTGGAAATCATCAGAGCCCACAAACGCTTCCTGTGGCAGCAGTGACATGTCTGCGGTACCTGTTACCTAGGTGTGGGCTGTTCAGCCCTCTCGGTCAGTGCATCCGATTATTTTCCTTAAACTAAAGGTAGATCCAGCGACACTTGCTCTCCTGTTTCAGCTCTGCAGGCACCGGTGCTCACCTGTGGTTCGTTCCTGGGCAGTGAAGGAGCAAGCACTGCAGATGTCCTGTTGGTGCAAGTGAAGGAATGATGTATTTGTAGAACTGGACCTAGACGTTTTCCCTTTCCAGAGTCCTGAAAAATCACACAGCTGTTTACAAAGTAATATAATTGCTGAAGTCAATTATTAAAAATAAACCTTCAGTAGTCTTTCCAGTAGTCTTTTCAGTGTTACTTTGATTGCAGTCTGTTGGTCGTGTATGTCACCCTGTGGTTAGGCTCCCAGCACATAGGTGAAGATTTTTAACTAGCAAAGTGGAAGAAATAGGTTCTTTTAAATGGTATGTGGTTCTAAAATCTTGACACGACTAAGTGTTTCAGGAATTACTAAATTACTTTTAATTAGGTAACTTTAAAAACTTTGTAACTCCTCTTTAAACCTACTTAAACTATGAATGAAAAACGTTTGACAATTTTGACATTATTTTTCATTACTCTTTTTGCTCCACTGTCTCTTTTCCACTAATACATTTTTTTTTTGTAGTTGCAGCTGTGATGTTGTGATAAGTAATAGCTGAGGTGCAGCAGGCATATTGGTCTCATGCTAGTAAAGTTGAATACAAGGGACCTGTTTGTGTTTTCAGTACCTTTTGTGATACCCTGGTTGAAAGCAGTAGCTTTCAAGGATTTTTGAACTTTCTGTGCAGGGTAACTGTCAGGTATTTCTGAAGGAGTTTTGAAATCCACTGTCATGGTCAATTTCCAAATGATCATGTTTAATGTGGGGCAGATGGTGGGGATCTTGTTTCTTGGTGGTGAGCATAGGTGTGAAAAGCAACCCAACACTCTCCCTTAAAGTTGAAAAATACCGTTTGTCTTTGCCCAAAGACTTGAGCGAGAAACTGTAACTAAGTCTAAGGAGAAACTGTGAGTCTCCCAAGAAACTTCCATAGAACAGAATTTCACCCACAGCATTTAAACTCTTACTTAGTCAGTAACGACTGTTCTTTAAGTACTCTTGACTCTCAGAAATGTTCATGGGATGAAGGTCTAAGCATGAAGCCTTCTAAACTGCTAAGCTCTATTGCTTAGTTACATGTCACAGGTGCCCCATCTCTAATACATTTACTAAATTTGCCATTCTTTTCTTTAGTTTTGATTAGTCCGACAGTTGGGTTTTGAGTAGTGATTTCATCATCTGTCCTTCTGAGTGAAATGCCATCCTAGTGAAGGAATTCTGCCAATTCTGAGAGCTGTCCAACACCACAGCTTGGTTAGCGAGCAGGCTGTCTTCCTTCTCTCAGTGAATGCTCCTGGGTTATTTGGTCAGTTGCTCTTTGCAGCTGACACAGACCATGATGGTTTGTTTTTTCTGTATGTTTATACCAGAGGTTGTTAAATTGTCTAGGAGGAAAGTAAAGAGCTGAGGGCAGATTTTGGAGGAGCATCTTGGGTACCTATGTTTGTGTGTTAGCCAGTTGGACAGAGACTGTGTAGTCTTGTGTTCTGCAGCTGGCAGGCACTGACAAAGGTGCTTCATGGAGAGGATTTATATGACCTTACTTAAAAATATATTCTTGATGGATATGGAGAAATCCCTCCTGGGGACAGCTAGGGGGGACGAAGAGGGGTTAATGAATTATGGTGGCTGAGAAAAGACGATTTTCTGGTGAATGAAGACTCATCAGCTAAGGGAGCTGTGCATCAAAAAAGACAGTACCACATTAGAGAACAAAAATATCCTTACAAGTGGTTTTATTTGAGTGGTAGGAACTTGTTCAGTTAATAGTTAAATAGTACTTTTCCTGGTTAAATAGTACTTTTGCTGATGCAGGAGCTCTGTTTGAACTGTTGAATGACTCTATGCTCTGGTGCAGAGAAGCATTAATTACTAAGCAAGGATTATGACAGAAGACCTGCTGCTCAGAAGTCCAGCACATTACTTAATTAAGGGATCAAGAGTACACTTGATATTCTTTTTAGATGAAAAGTACTTACTATATGGTTTTCTTTGTAATGTATTAACAAACATTTAATGAGGTATAGGTACAGATAAGAAAAATGATGTGTGAGAAGACTCTGTTACAAGATAGCATCTCTGGTTTTGATCAGCAGACCTTTACAGAGGCAAGAAAAAGCAAGTGGGATGTTTTCAATGTAAAGCTGGCCAAATTTAGAGTATTGTAATCTTCTTAAATTATTATTTTGGCAGAGTGCACTTCTCCAAATCGTTGCATAACCTTTAAAAGTCAGTGACCCTGGGGCAATTTAAATTCCATTGGCAAAACTTCTAGGAGCAGAAGGATTCTACCCATCTATAGCTGGCCTCTCTAGCTTCTATATTTCTTTATCTAGTTTCCTCTCAGGATCTAGTTTCAGCAGAGGTTTTATAAATTTTATAGAGATGGCTGCACAAAACACAGAAGCTCACTCTGATCCTTTCTTTCAAAGCAGGAAGGAGAAAATGGATGGTGTCTTCTGTTACGCTTGTACCAGAACTTCAGATGCTAAATCAGTGGGAAAATCTTTCATTTAGTGGCTCATATTGAATTGTCATCATGTTTCCTTCTACTTGTCAAGCGATTTAATGCGTATTTTCTCATAAAGCCCCAAGCAAAACCAGCAACTTCAGTAGCTGAGCTTACTGTGGGCATCTTCACATGATCCTATTAAATCTCACCTATTGGAAAAGAGGTGAAGTTTCACTGATCCAGAGAGATCAAGAATATTAATATGAACTGCAATTGCTCTGATTAGGAAGTTATTATGGGGCAGGACTGTGTGGACTCTTACCCCTTGTGCCATTTGGTGATTATAATTCAAAATAAATTTTATAAAGCCAAGAATTTAGTAATATAGTTGAAATTATATTTTGGGAGTTACTTGTTTCTCAGTCCTGTTCTTGGCCAGTTAGAGTACAAGCACATTGGATTTTTTCCAGTTCTGCTGTCTGTGGTTCTAACCAGCTATTAGTCCCTTTTTGTTTGAATACAAAGAGATGTCCTCAGTTCTGCATATTATAGTGTTTGTGCAGTCAAGTATTTGCAGTGAAATCAGGGCAGCACTGGAGCTAGAATTCGTTCTTGAGACTGTAAGACTCGTTACTTTGGGAGACAGTGTAAAATGAAATGTAAACATCTGAAATTATCTAAACTTGTCATCATTCAGGTGAAAAAGAAAACTGCTTTCAGTATCTTTATATAAAACTTGAAAAGAAAAGTTTTGGGTCATTGACAGGCCAGATATTCTAAGGATAGGACTGCAATTTGTGCATTTCTGAAGTTACTCTTCTAACAGTTGCATTTTGTTCAAGAAAAGGCATTCATATACTCTTGCTGATTTTTTTAAATTAAATTGTTTTTAAGGTAAAATTCTTGTGAAATTGCAGATTAGGTAAAATTTTTCTATTGTAGGCTGACTTTTCAAAACAAAAAATCTGTATTTTATCTGTGTTGACCGTAAGTCCCAATTCGGTGAGAGTGTCATAATTGGTTCTCCTCATCAATTGAGTTTTCATGGGCATGACGATCTGCAAGCACATATTTCCTGAAGGGAATAAAGAAGAATCTTCTGGGAAGAAGCTCAGTTTCTTTGGAGTCAGTATAGCTGTAGCTGGTTTTGCTCACAATTAGCTTGATTTACAGATTAGTCTGTATTGCTGGTTCTGTTCCCCGGGAAGGAGAATTAGTTGCACATGTTATCAGTGATTATTTTAAAAGTAGATTCTGTTGCTCCCACTTCTGATGTTCTCTCCTCTCTTAGAAGTTGAGTGTGGACTGGGCATTTTTCCAGCCATGGGATTGCAGCAGGTTACTGTGGATTTTACTGATGAAGTAAAATGGGCTCAATACCACACAATTGATGGAATTAGCGTACATGATGTGGGTTTGCAGAATATCAGTCCTTAGATTTTTGAATTACACAGTTATTTCAAAACTGAGTTTGTGCTACATATCAGATGCTAAAAAATGCCAACATATGCAAGCTGGACATTACATTCTGTGACAGCACCTGTGGAGGGTCATCTAATGGAAAAACATGGAAGTTCTTGTCTTTTAAAACATTCTCTTTTTGGCAAGTTCCCACTGTCATAAGTAGTCATTAAATTATGTGATGCATCTAAATGTAGGTGGTTCAAATTTAATTGAAATAATCTCTATTTGATCTGTGAACTAATTTAATCAATCCTCTAAAACAGTTTTCCTGTGTTTGAGTACCTGGAGATCTGAATATTTTTTCAAAGTTGTTAATCAAATTATTTAATTTTGAAATGGCTAATATAACACTGGGCTGTGAAAAATTAAACCAAACTAAAGTGAGAAACTGAGTTAGGAATTAGACTACTTCTCTAACAGGTCCCAATTCCCATGGATTTGAATATGTTGTAGATAGCACATAACAGAAAGTTATGATTCATGAACTGAGACAAAAAAATCAAGAGAGACAGACAAAAGGAGAAATAATAGAATCAATGACACAAAACTTAATAGTAAAGGTCAGCAAGTTTTCTTGTATCCCAGCCTAACTGTTGCCCTGCCTTTCTGGGGATATTGCAAAATGACAGTTTTTAAGGGAGGCCTTATAGTAGAAGAATGTGTTCATCTCCTGGATATTTACCTTGCGAAGAGCTGCCTTAGAGGCACACTAGAAGTGCACATTGGCAATAGGCACGTCACTGCAGCCTAATTACCAGTTGAAGTCTTATTATTAAGATGTGATGACAGTCATGAAAAGTTTTCAAAGCAAAGCAGTCTTATATGACATTGTGGAGAAAAAGCAGGCAGGTTGCAGAGAAGGAGTGCCAGAAAGCAGCATGGCCAAAATGTGCTTCTCAATTCCCAACATGACTATCAAGGCAAGATTATGCCTGTTGAGGCAGGTGACCAGGTTCTGAAGCAGCTGAGATCTCAGATGTGATGGATGAATCAGTGAGATTTAAGCAAATCGTGAATGGGTCTTTTAGGCTGTTGTGAGTGACAGGCATCACTGCTGGTGTCAGCACTGATAGCAGAAAAATGTATCAAGAAAGTTTTCTGAAGATGTTCAGTTTCAGGTGATGGTTAGATATCTGTGAGACAGTGTAAGAAAAGAAGAGATCAGTATAAAAGTGAGGAATCTACAAGAATAAGCCTAGATGTGGTAGTCAGAATTATTCTTCTGATAAGATTACTTGGAATTCACAGAAACAAAGAAGACTGAGGTTTGGAAGCAAGGCTTCCAAAAGCCTTAAATCTTTAAAGCTAGATTAGGTTGCTGGAAGGATGGGGGTTTGAAAACTTCTCTGCATTGCCTGTTCCAGTGCAGAACCTTTTTTCCACATCAGGGATGCTTTTCTTATTTCCAACCAGAATTTCCCTTCCTGCAGCTTTTGGCCATTGCCCCATGTCTTATTGTAGTGCACATCTGTGAAGAGTTCATTTTCATTTTCTCCGTTAACTCTTCTTTCTTCCCACTCCATAGGTAGTAGAAGACTGCAGCCTTTGCTTCTCCCAAGCTCAGCAAAGACAGTTCTCTTAGCTGCTGCTCATAGGCCATGTTCTCCTGCTCCTTGGTCATATTACTTGATGTTTGCTGGGCTGTCTGCAGTTTTATCACACCTCTTGTGTATTTGCTGTGTAGAGGAATGACTGGTTTCTTTGACTTCCTGGGTCTACTCTTGCTAGTGTAGTGCAGAATGTCATTAACTTTTTGCTGCAAGGATGCACTATTGACTCATGCTCAACCTCCAGTTAATGGGAATCCACCAGTTCTGCAGAGCTGCCACCTGTCTAGCCAGTCAGCAGCCTGCAATGACATCCCCTGGCCCAAGGACAGGACATGGAATTTGTCTTTGTTGAACTGCTTGAGACCCATTTCTCTAGTCCTGAATGGTAGCCTTGCCCTACCATTTTTCAGACAATCCCCCCAGTTTGGTGTCACACGTGACGTTGCTGAGGGTGCTTATGTTCAATCATCACTTATTGGTGAACCTTTTAAACAGCTCCGGTATTGACCCATGAGGAACATCACATGTAGGCTGTTGCTAGTCTTTGAACTACTGATCACTGATATTTAAGCCCAACACTCCAGACAGTATTTCTTCCTTCAGGCAGTTTTGCAGTCCAGTCCAGTCCATACTTTCCTCATTTGGCTACTGGGATACGAGAGGAGGCTGTTCTGAAAGCTTTACTGAAGTCAAGGTAAATAAGATCTACTGGTATTAAGGGCTAGAGAAAGAAAGATGCTTAAAACCAGGGCTTGAAGCTCCTCAGGAAGTGGGAAGCTTTGGGCTAACTAAAGGAGCAATTTTAGATTAGTGCAAGTGAGATACTGGGAAAGACTGACTCATAGAAACAATGCGAAGAAGACTCCAAGATGATTATTATGGCTGATGATGCTGGTTTAGTCTCTTTGTTCATTTGTTCCCTAATTTTGCCATGTAGCACTTCTTAAAAAAGCAATGGGCTCTTTTCCTGACTTATCTCAGTTTTCACTAAGCATTTTCCCAGTGCAGATTTATTTTAAATTGTGCTACTTCTCTAGCTATGTAATTGCTGCAGGCATCTGTGGAAACTGTCTCAGACCAAAGTTCTCTCAACAAACCTGATTTATTAAATGTGGCACTTCCAAAATAGTGCTGCAGATGAAAGAGCATGACCATTGCTGGCTAAGAAGGAGCTTAAAGTCAGAAAGACTTTAAAATGATTAATCAAGTGTTATTGGCCTAGAGAGGATTCTTTGCTAAGCATTGAGACCTCTTAGAATCTCGATCCAGCTTAGGCACGTTTTCTGTATGTGCACTTTAGAACTACAGTGTTTCTGTAGTTAGTTAGCCTTGTTTCTGTCTGCTTAGTTGACACATACTTTCGTGTTTATATGGCATAACTTTTTCCGTTGTCGTAAAGGAGAAAGTATTTTATGTAATTGGCAAAGAAATCTAGTCATTGTCAAATTGTGCTGCCTTTGGATTAGGAGTTTTTAGAGTGATGAGATAGTGATTGCAGTAGATGAGTGCCTGCCATGCTGCTCCTATCCAGAATTTGATGCTCACCAACTACTGGGAAAAGGTAACTGACTGAAACTGTAGTGTTTTCCACAGGCTGTAGATTAGGCTTTATAGTTCTGTCTTGGTAGTATGGTAAATAGAATACAAAGATTATTCCTGCAAAGACTTAATAATTTTTTTGTGATACTATATTTTGTTCAAGTTTTCAGTATTTAAACTGTGGTTGCATGGCTTAAAGGATTTGCCATGATTTACTATGCAGACTTTCATCTTTAGGTTAGTGGCTTGTATCTGCAGGATCAGAAAAATCTGTGAGGGGTTGCATGAAATAAAGTGGCAGCCTCAGACCATTTCCAGAGAACACATGCTATATCCCATGGCTGCAAGCAAAGTTGTAAATAAAAAGTCTGTAAAATATATATAAAATTGGACTTTGCATATCCAGTTTAGAACTTAGACACATAAAACACAGATAATCCTGCATATTTTAAGTCTCCATTTGAGCTCTTCTCAGATCTTAGTTTTAATACTGTATTTTCTGAAATACCCACATTTTCCTAATTACTATAATTTTCTTTGATATGTAGAAAAATTATTGTGCGATGGTATTTGTAGCCCAATATGAGCTTTAATTTGTGATTTACATTATGTAAAATAGGATTCACATTTCCACTGGTTTTAAGCATAAAGCTGTTTAAATAATTGAAAACAGATTACCTGGTAGCTTTTATTATGCCATTGTTGTACATTATTCTAAAATGCAAATATATTGATCTTTATTGTTTTGAAATCAGTGTGTTCTAGGACTATGGCTTCCAAAACCCCAGTTGGATTCATTGGGCTGGGTAACATGGGAAATCCAATGGCAAAAAACCTGGTAAAACATGGATATCCAGTTATTGTGTATGATGTCTTCCCAGAAGCTTGCAAAGAATTTCAGGACTTGGGTGCTCAGGTATAGTAATAAACTTTCTTTATTCCAGCAATAACTGTGTGTGTTGAATGGTTCCTGCATGCAATGCAGCTAAATCATCTTGGTTTTTTTCTTGGCTAAGATCACAATCAGAACTGAAACAGCACAATGAATACAATCTGAATCCGTGAGGTTTCAGTTAGAGCAAAGGTACAATTCTATCCCAAGTAATTTTCCTGCTATTAGTCAGAATTGCTACCTTGTCAAACTTCTCTGGCTGTCTTTTTTCCCCCCACTTTTTATGAGAGTAGGTTGATGGCCTGTTCTTTCACCTCCTCCTTTCTCCTGCTTCCTTCTCCCCCAGGTCTAGATGGCCAGTGGGCTGCTTTTCATCTGGTTCCTACTTTGACCTTTTCAGGTTAAATGACCCTAGTTAAAAATTCCTGCTGGCATAGCTGTAAGGGTTATGGGGACATATGAGCTTTCCTGCTGCTTCAAGGTGCAGTCCTCAGGGGCAGGGGAAAAATCTAATTATCTAAGTGCTTATTCTCTTGGAGGTGAGGAAGGATATGGTGAGAGAAGAGGAAGGAATGGAAAGGAAAAAGGAGGGAAGGAAATTGATTACATTAAGGAGCTTTCCCTTCCTGCAGTATACCCTGCAAAATCTTGGCCCTGTTCCAGCCAGTCCTATTGCTTTTCTTAATCTGTTAATACCCCCAGAAGCCCATTCAGTCTCTCAGGTGGTTGTGTCATTTCTATGTGTCTGTAACACATTTGAATACTTTTGGCATACTTCAAAGCTGTCGCAATTTAGACAGTTGTGGGCAGATGGATACATACTTAAAACACGGAAAAAAAGGAGTGCGGTGTGAAAAAAAATCTCTCATGTAACAATGTAGTGGACAGAAGGGAATTTTCCAGCAGTGGCAAGGAAATTTTAGGTAGATTTAGATAGAGGAACTGTGTGCCTTGAAAGTCTTAACTGTTAAAGCTAATTGTAGCTGGTTTAAATAATGAGGTAACATCAAGATTCCTGAAAGATAAAATGATACCACACACCTGTTAGTAATTAATTGCAGCTTCCCTTGAATACTTACAGAATCTTGGCCTTAAGTGGGAGTGTAAGCTTTTCACCTCTTTTCTTAGCTCTTGTTCTTGTTTTGTTAAAGCAACCAAGACCCTCAGGCACGAACCAGACCTGTCTTGAGTAAGACTGGGCAAATGGAAGACACTGTTTTGAACTGTTGGTTGTATTTTTAATTCGTGTTCTGCAGTGGGATCTCTTTGCTGTGGCTGCCCATGTTGATAGCTTTTTTCCTTTGTAATAGAATCCTTGGCATTCACTACGAGACCTAACACGTGATAATAAAGGTGAACTGTAATGCCTTTAAAAATAAAGCCCAAAGTATGTTTTAAAATCATAAATCAGTAGGAGAATACATGGGTAGGCTTAAATACAAATAAAACACACTAAAAGAAAATATGTGAACATAACTTCCTCTTCTTGATCTATAGGTGTAAATCCTACTCCAACACTTTTTTCAGGAGTTGAAAACTTGTGAGTCCATGGGGCCTTGTAGAAACTGCTGTAGAAGGAACATTGGGCTCTAAGGGCTACTTTCTCTTTGGTCTGGCTGTAAGGGTAATACCATCAGGAGTGTTACAGGGGTGAAATGACCCCAAGAGACAGTAAACCTAGTCAAATGTCCATTGTTTAAGGCCTATGCTGCTACCAAGATATATGGCGGATGCGGGATGTTTGACCATAAATCTGCACGATCTGCAGCTCCACTTTCTTTGGCCGCTGAAGTAAACAGCTGGGAGGTGGTACATGTCAGAATGTGGCCACCTGCCTGCTGATGGTGAATAGTAAGAGAAAAACTGGCTGAGTATGAGCACATGGAACCACTTGGGGTGAAAGTTGGAGAAAGTTGGAAGGCTACAAACAACGGAGAGTAGTGAACAGTGCTGTGAGCAAATAGGCTGCCTCTACATTTTACTTACTGTCTTTACCATTTGTCATTAATTATCACTTTTTTCCTCACACAGCAGAGTAACTGTGTGTCACGTATGCTTCAGTTTGCAGGTCTTTGTATCTAAATCTTTTCTCAGATTTAAAACATTGAGAATGTTACTGGAGTCATCTGATGCATAAAGCATCATAAAAATAGGTCTTTTTTACTGTAAGTAAAATTGGCATTTCAGGCAAACAATAATTAATTGACCTACTGTAAATATAAGTAAAAAAAATAGGGAAGCAGTTTGGAACAAATACCAGCAGATGCGCATATGGAAGGGCAGAACCAACAACCAGCAGTATGAGGAAAAGTCTCTTCTATCCAGTTGCATGCTGCAAAAGTTTGCGTGAACTAAATAAGTATCAGAACATTTACAGATCCTGGTGGGCTGCTATTCTGGTCTATGTTGGTAATCAACAATTAGTATTTGGTCTGTTTTTTAAACTGACACACATTTTCTGAATTATTTCAAATGCTTAATGTTTTATAATAGCTTTCAAATCATTCAGCTTTGTTTCTGAGATAGAAAGTCCCAAATAAAATAAAAGTTTTATATGCTGCTTATTGAACCAGGTAGGTAGATTTTTTCAGGCAATATTACCCATATTTGTTAAGAGTACCAAAAGTTACTCTTCCACTTTTAATTCCCACTTTGTTTCACTACTTACTTCAAGGTAGCAGAAAGATTTCCCTTTGTATGGTTGTAGAAGTACTGTCCCAGTCTGTGAACATTTTTAATCTCATTTTCTTCATGTAAGAGGCATGTTAGTATTTTAAAAGACATGGATCAAATAAATGAATTTCTGCTTAGATGACTACTGTACTATGTCTTCTTTGTACCTGTGTTGCTCAAGAATTGATGAAAACTGTAACCAAAACCCGGCTATCTTCTATCTATGTAGCCAAGCAGAAATTTGAGGCTGATGTACTATTTCAGTTGTGTATGTTTTTCAACTTCTGGTTGAAAGATGCAAATGGCCCACTGAGTCTTCAGCTGATACCCTGCAAACCTCTAAGAATACCAGAGATCATAATTTAAAACAAGAAGACATATAGAAATTCAGGTTCCAATTTAACACTCCCTCTCTTCAGCTCTGATAATACACATTGGGACTGAACCAAACCAGAGATACTCAGAACTAAAGACAAAGGTGTCATACTTCTTTTTAAAGAGATAGGCTCTCTGGTCTCCAGGGAGGCAAGTCATAAAATCAGCTAATCAGATATAGAAGGTTTGCTGCTTATAATTGCCTCATTTATTCCTGCTAACCTTTGTTCTTTAGACTAGAGCATGTTTCCTTTTGTAAATGTGTGGTATGCCAGATGTTTTGTGCAATATTAACTTATTCTTTCAAAACAAGATCTGCATGTTTCTCAGTCCCATCTATGTCACTTTCTTTAAGTTTTTTACCCTAGAGCCTTGTTCAGTGACTATATATAGTCTTCCCTTCTTTTGTTCAGAAGTCAAATAAAAATCATGAAGTTTCTCATGCTGTATCCCAGAAGTCCTTCAAGGCATAATCCAGCATTTATTACAAATAACTGAAACTAGATTCAATCCTTGTGTGCAAAAGATAAAAGAATAAGCTGTATGTTTGTTGCTATTTTCCCTAGGCTATGAATGTGTTAACACTGCAGTTTTAAAGAAATTAATTATTTCAGACCAGTACTGGACAGAATTCTTAGTGGTAAATGCCTTCCAAGTGAAACTCATTACTTAGCTGTCAATATCTCATTTGTCGTGTATGTATCTTAAATACTATACTACCTTTGGAGGTGACTTTGGAAAGGTAATCTACCTTTCAAGTTAGGTATGGTTATTTAACAACTAATACCTAATAGTATATTTTGAAAATTGTTCAGATCTTTTTTCTGAAGGATGCTTGAGCTGATAATTTTCTATTTTAAAAATGCTAATTGTAATATTGTGAAAGAACATCAGTTAGTTTATCTGATTTCTTTTAAGGTTATCCTCAGAGGTGCATCAAGTAATTGTTTTCGTTTTTCCTTAGTCTTCATCTCTTTCAATGCCAAATATAAGACAAGGAAAAACGTGAGATTTTTGTGATCCTTTCATGTTGTCCCTCCTTAAAAATGTTGTAGAGCAATATTTTGTATAGATGCAGGGTTTGTAGTGAATTGAAGATTCATTAATGGGTTGATGGGATGAACATCTGCCCTTTGGCAGATGTTGTGGAGGGACTTCCATGATAGGAGGTCCTGTTCTTTTTTTTTATTATTTTTTTGTTTCTGGATCCAAATAATCAATGTTTTCATTAGGAGAGCAGTTTTTCTTGTGTTTTAGTTTTTTACCTAGCTTAGTTGTGACCAGTGAATACTAAAACCAAACTCATCAAACATGTCTGACATTGCTTTTTCAGGAAGTGTGTAAGCTTATATTGTTTGGTTTTTTTCTTTGAAAGGTAACAGAATCCCCAGCAGATGTGGCAGAAAGAGCAGACAGAATTATTACCATGCTGCCTTCTAGTCCCCATGCAAGAGAAGTTTACACAGGAGTAAATGGAATTCTAAAGTAAGATTTTTTTTTTATAGTTTGGAAAGTTTCCACTCATACTCAAGGTTTGTCTGATGATCACTGTTGTAACTCTTGTTGTGCCTTCAGGGCACTTAATTCAATGTTCTCTGTTCTGTCACTATTGATATTTCTAATTATATAAGTTCTCTTATACAGTGCTTGCTTTTGAATAGCTTTTGGCTAAAGTCTTAATTTCATTTTCAGTAGAATAATAATTTTTGTACATTTCAGGCAACTTAACTATTACCTGCCTTTTCAGTTGCATGATTCTTTTGCCATAATGTAATGCACTACACTTAAGTACAACTAGAATATTTGCTGGTAACAATTACTTGCTCAAATACTTTTTTCTTTAACTTGAAATCCTATAAATTAAATGTTCTGAAGAGGTGCCATTGTGTCTTATACTATTAAAGTGTATTAATATAGAATAGCTGACAAGATTTCCTTGATTTCTACTCTTATTATCTCTGTATACCTAAAGAGTTTGTTTAATGTGAAACTGTGGGTTTTAACTTCTGTGAAGGGATTTCCACTGAGCCTTAAATCCATAGTCTGCAGAATTCTAATGCTCAGAGTTTTTGAACTTGCCAAGTCAAAAAATGAATATAATTTAAAAGTCTGTTCTGGCCATATGTGCACTGCTCCTGGCAGGCTGTCTGAGGATCATGTAGCCTCTTACATCTATCCAGGTTAATAAGGTAAAGGAAGAAACATACAGAAGATTAAAGTACAGTAGATTATCAAAAAATGATGATGCCTTTTTAGGTATTGATTGTACAATATTAGGATGCAGTGATAAGAAAAGGAAAGTAAAAGAGAGGGATTTCTGCTGTTCTTGCTATGTAGGAATAATAGTTAATTCCTTCCCTTACTGTTGTAGTTTAGTTCCTCATAAAGTAGGACTGAGCAGATCTAAGTATCTGTAGCTTCAGGGAAGATGTGTAATTGGATCAGCCCCACAAAGCTTGGGAAACAGCTGTGGGAGAACTGTACTCATGATGGCAGTGGTTTGAAGAATGATTGGCAGTACTCAGTGATACAGTACAGCCAGTTAATCTCTTGAGTACATAGATGTGGAAAATCCAGCAGGGAACAGAGTATGTGGAAAGCAATCCTAGGCTGCTGCAGTTTCTCAGCTTCTATATTAAAAGAAGAAAGTGTAATTTGACAGAAGTGAATAATTGTGGCTCTCAGTGACCTGATTCTTGCTGACTGGTCTGACTTTTCGTGATTTCTAAAGCTTTTACAGCTTTACAGAAGAAAACATTAATAACATGAAGTTTTTAAAGGTTGACTTAGTCATCCCCCTGTGTTGCCAAGGAGCCTGTGCCACTGCTCCATGTTCTGAGCATAGGGGAAGGTGATGCAGTACCTTACCTGTTGCAGTGGTTTTGTTTGCATGTGTTCAAACCAACTGCAGCAGCGGGTCCCTTCTGTGAAAAGGGATGAGTTTGGTGTATGTGGCACTGTTTCAGTCTGGCGTTCCAGTAAGGTCACAATGTGTGAATACACTGAGAGACTGTTTCCAGTGATCTGGGTAATTCAATTAAGTGAAATCCACTGTACTGCCAACAGCATGCAAGGTGCAGTGGAACTCTTCATCAGTAGCTTTAAATAGGACACCTTATTATGACCAAAAAATTCTGATGTTTTATTTCATGCTGATT
>VZTR01015634.1:48019-63300 GCA_013400775.1 Chaetops frenatus
TCATAGTGTACAAGTTGTCTCTTTGTTTGCAATTTCAGTCATTAATTTGTGTCCTTGTTGCTATAAGTTGATTTTCTTTGCTATTTGTACAGTATTCTGTTTTGTTGTTATTATTTAATTGCATTACAGATATGTATGTTATTATAGGAGTATTTTTAGGATTTAGGAGTATACTGTTGTGTTAGACTTGGAGAAGCAGCTTTCTTGGGTTATGGTACTGTGGTCCTTTTAATTTTTTTCATAAAGTTGCATTTTTATGCAGTTATTTACATTCCTTCAGCCTCCATCTGTTTCTTTCTGTTAAGGAAAAACTGTTGTCATTAAGTAGTTCTGTTGCTTTTAGATTAATTAAAAAGGATAGAATGAAGTGAGGAGTATGTGATTTCTTTATCAAAAGAAAACAGAGATTTGTCTGGTTTTATAACAGTTGAAGAATGTGGATGATAATTGTCTATTCTTAAAAGTTGCTAACTAACTGTTGATCCCTTGAGTATTTATTCTCTTGTAGGAAATAATATAGAACAGGGAACTCTTTTCATTTTATGGACAGAGGAGAACAGAAACAAAAATTAATGTTTTGAAAACAAAACCATAGCTGATAGTTTCTATTGTTGAATTCTTCTCCATTGTTGAATTCTTCTCCAAAACACCTAGAAGAAGGCGCGAACAAACCTCATTTTATGTGGGAAAATCTTGAGGTTTTTACAATCCACTCTAAAAATTAATGTAAGTGGCATTTTGAGAATTTTTTATTTTCCTGATGAGTGTCAGTGATGAGCAAAAACTAACAATCTTTTTAATTTTCAACTGTGAACTAAGGCAGGATTTGACTACATACTAGAAGCCAAACTTTTCATCCAAATTCTATTGTGAACAGAAAGTAGGAAGATCCAAGTAGGTGATATTGAAGAATATAATGGAGAAGACGAGATTCTTGCTTCCCAGCCAAAATATTAGTTCTGTTTTATAAAGCTAGATAGCTAATCAGCCTGGGAAGAAAAACCACAGAAAAAAATGTAGTGTGGGTGGATTATGTATCTATCTGATTCTTTTTTTAAACACAGCTTGGCTTTCTGCTTATCTGTTGTGCAATTCTGACATACTTCTGAGTTGTTTTCTTCAATCCCCTTCTGCCAAATATGTTGTTTTCCTGAGGGAATTATTTACCTTTTAGAAATGTCTGTAATTAATTTTTTCCTGTAAGTTTTTGGTGTAAGCCTGACTGTAGCTATAAAGAAAAATAAGAAAAGTTTGATTCTGAAAGAACTTTAGCTGTTTAGGGGATTTTGTTCCTTGAGAAAATGGTAAGGCCAAGACAGATTTAATATCATAACATATAGATGACTAGTATGAATACAGGTGGCTTTTTTGGTGTTAGTGGTTTATCTGAATACAAATAACTTGGTGGTTAGTGCCAGTTACAAATTGAGGGATATCCTGAATACAGGGGAAGGAATTGAGACAACTTTCTATAAATGTTTGTAAAGGCCAAGGAGTGCTCTGTACAAATCATGTTTAAAGTGGGCACTTGCTAGAAATGTGGAGAAGTTACATCTGTTGGAAAAAAACCTTTAATGTTATGCTTTGTTATTTCCATCTTTCAATACCTAACACATTAAGTCTTTGGGGTAATTTTATATGTCCTGACTGCATTGTTGGCCTTCAGACAAAACACTAAATGAAGAAGTATGCTTGGCTCTCTAGAAACTGGCAGGCACTATGCTGTTGCTGTGCAGTGCAGTAGGGTTGGCAGGAGTTTCAAGGGGAGTGTTTGTGGGACATAGGGAGGAGGAAGGGAAAGCAGCGTGCCTGAGCTGTCCTCTTTAGAGCTGTCTGTTTACTAGCTGTTATTGGCGGACGACTCCACTTGTGTTTTTAGGTATTTGGGTGTTGCCTGATGGTAACATTGATCTGCACTGTGAATAAGTTCACAAACTGAATAATATTTTGAAAATTGCTTGGTGTGTAAACCCTAGGGAGAGATAGCGGTAATTTTAATCCTGTCCTGACATTGCAAATGAAGAATCTTTAGGCATAGCACTGAGGCCAGATTTTAGTGGCTTGTTTGCAGCCTTGACCCCAAAAGGTTCTTCCTCTTGATCTTTTTCAGATGGGCCTGCATGCCAGTTTAGCAGTGCTGTCTTCTTCATATGATTGGCCTACAGCATTTACTTGCAGCTTACAGTCAGTACCCATTAGGTAGAAGGCGATGAACCGAGTCACTATAGTATTATTTTGCATTAAGTGACTTCAGAAAATACTTCTCATCCCAGTAGCTGCACGCAGATTATGTTGCTAATGCTGTCTAGAGATAGCAATCACTTTAGCCTGAGATTAGGATCTCTTGCAGGTCCACATGAGAAAGTTGTGTCATGGTTCCCAGTGCTGCCCTGGTTTGTGACCTCCTTGTAAGCATGGGACAAATGGGGGAACATCTTCAAAATCCATGTTTATTTAATTTTTTTTTTAAATCTAGTCAGGAAATTTATCTTTTTGCAAAGATTGGATTCTTCATCCTTGTATGTATAAAAGTATTTAAAAGCACACATTATCACGGAAGCGTATTTAAAACTGACTTCTGTTGGCACAAGATACTACTGGCTAAGTACTGGATCTAAATTTAGCCTTCAAGAATTGTGTCAAATTTGTCCTCCGACTGATTTCAGTAGAAATATGATACAGATTCTCACTTCGTAATCCAGAGGTAATTTCACTAGTGGCTTCACTGACACTGCTGTAATAGTTCTGTCTCTTTACATCAATATACAAAATAATAATTTCCTAAAGTACATTGGCTTATTTTTTTTATTTCTAATGTGATTCTGTGTTATAAGCATTAGTGTTCAGATACAACCTATTCAACTTTTTTCCCCTGCCACTGACTATTGAAATTATATCAGCTCTGTATCTGCTCAAAATACATTGTACTGCATTCTACTAGAACTTCACAAAAAGATGTGACAGCTTGATTTATTTTTCTGATTTTGGAGGTATGAAAAAAATGTTTTCAGCTCGTTTGTAAGTCTGGTTCTTTAAGATCTGATAATGAAACTTTATATCTTCCTCCTCACTGTATCCCTTAGACAAGAGAGTAGTCAGTTATGAAGTCAGACTGCTAATTGTTAATAACAGCTGTCATAAAGAGAAATGTAGTCCTGCTAAAATGGTAATAAAGAGTAGAATTAAAGATTTTGTTTTTAGGAACTGTGCATTGGAAGTGGCTAGAAGAGGTTGTAGTTTCTACTCCAGCTGTCATTTCAAACTGTTTCATCATATAGTACTGCTTCCATAAACTTCAGTTAATCATTAAGTGATGGAAACACTAGTAGTAGTAACACTGGCAAGTTAAGACTTCAGGTCACTGATAATGTAAAATATAATGTGAGTCCTTGAGGGGTGCATTGCAGACTTATTCCTTGCATGGCCAGATCTCTACTTAATATGGAGCAAAGGGAAAAAAAAATACTAGAAACACTCTGAAAGACTCCTATTTTATTTTATTTATTTTATTTCAAAGAGCAATGTATTTCAGGATTCCATCCTTTTTTTCCCTTTTTCTTAGAAAGGGACCTTCCTAAAATAGAAGCAAATTATGTGTTTCTCTTACTTGAACGTTGAAGGCACTTAGTGCTGTGTCTTTTCCAAGGGAAGAAGAGGAGTTAAAACTTTATGTACACTAATGTTTGCAAAGATGATTTGAAAGACACTTTGAAACTAGACTAAATAATAGGAATTAGGAATGAGTAGTTCAAACATTGCATCTCTTAGCTTGTAAATTCTGTTGTAATAAAGATGCATAATCAATAACTTTGCCAGAATTAAACTGATTTAATAGACCTGTCTTTGTTTGGGAGCCTTTGTAGAGCTACTTGAACAGGCTTCATTAATTTGTGTCAACTTAGTTTCTTTAGCTTTGTCCACCTTTAGAGAAATGCAGCCTTATGACTTCATGTGAGTGGGAGAGTTGGTGGGCTAATTCAATGTCTCTCATTTGAGACATCATGTATTTTGTAATAAACACAATAAAATAAGAAATCTCCTGAATTCAGTGGTATAGAGGTTTGGTGTGGTTTTGGCTTTCTGGTCTGGTAATGCAGTGATTGGACCTGTTAGGATACTTCAAACACCATAAAGATGAAGCAGGTTCATGAATTTAGAACTAATAATTCTGACGTATTCCCCCTCAATGGCAGCTGTTCTTTTTGGTAAGGAAAAACATCTAAAGGCATAGCAGTATTTGCTCCATTATTGTTTCTGGGTTTATGTTTTTATGCTTTCTTTTTAAAGCCTAAATGTGTGTGCTCATAATGTCCACAATGTTCTCTGTGTTCCTAGTACTGAGCATAACACTTTTACCTCACTTGCTTTGCTCTTCCTCAGTCATTACATGCTTTGTGTAATTTTTTATTTCCTGACATCTTTCTTAATTTTTCTGTTTACATTTTTTGCTGAATGCATTTGATCATATTCATTTTTTGCAAAGTCTGGGACCTAGGGATGGTAGTAGAAATTATAATGTATAACCTTAATACTAAAGGTAGTGTGAAAAGTATTACTGAGTCATTCTGAAATTTAGATGAGGGGAAATAATGCAGGAAGTAACTGATGACAAAAAAAGGGAAGAATTGGGTGAACTAATTTAAGGAAGCTGAAATGAGGATGAAGAGGTATATTGAAATCTGAGATGCTTTAAAAGGTTCTGGTTTCTAATAACTTATGTTTTAAATTATATAACAATACTTATTTGTCAAAATAAAGCTAGTTAAATAGACTTCTTTCGTTGGAGAAAAGATGGAAAGGACTGAAAATCTTACACATTGGTAAAATGTGTATTTTGACACAGAGAGGGGAGGAAGTATAAACCTTCTGCAAATATCACTATGTTGGCAGCAGTTGCTGTTGCAGAAGAGTTAGGTAGTATATTTACTTATGTGCTGACTTTGCAAGGCTATTTTTCTTCTGTAAATCTATTATGCCTTTTGCATTCTCTATAAAATGAAATAAAAGGTAGCAGAAGGTAAGGAGAAATAAACAGATTTTTTTGGAGTATCATCTAAAAATGTTCACTGGAGTGGAGGCAACTATCCTCAACAAGTAAAAGGGTGGAATAAATGATTTTATTGAAACATATTATATATTTTGGCAATAAAATTGTGTGTAGTCTGGCCAAAGAGTGACCAATGTGCAGAGAAACATATCTGTCTCCATTTATTTGAAGGTGTAAAGATGAGTTATTCAGGCTGGCTCAATGGGATATAACCAGGAATAATAGGCTGGAAATCATTAAAGAAAGAAAAATGCGTGCCGTGTCTACCAGGAAAAATGTCCTAATGACATTCTTCATACACTGTGGAATAATTTCCAAAGGAGATGGTTGAAGCCAAGTATCTCAACATGCTTTAAACTGTACTGGGCAAAGTGCTAGGAATTATTCTGTAGGGAAAAATCTACAACTGGCAGGAGGATGGCTACATGATCTAATCGGTCTTTTCCATCTCCAATGTCTACAATCCTGTTGTGTTCTCACACATGGTGTTCAAAAACAGTTAAAGGAAAACTGTCCAGATGGAAGTTAGAAATCCCTGTGGCACTCTTTGAAAAAGAGTAAGGAATAACTGCAGAGTTAGAGCCAACATTCCTTCTCTCAGTAAAAATGGTTCTAATATTCACGGCTGCATGTGAGCTGTTACCACATTCCTAATAACTGCTCTGTTTGCTTGTGGTTACTTTAATACTAGTATCTGGCTCTTCCTGTCAAATGTTCTGAGATACCCAGAGTAAGAAAGATCTACAAATGTCAGCCTGTCATAAGTCCTAGGGAATAAAAGTTAATTTAATTTCATTTTTTAATTTTCAATTGCTTCTCCTAGAGAATGTTTAAAGTTAAGGGGTTGCAGGTGGTGTTTGGGATTGTTTCTGGAATGAAGTGATGACTTTGAAGCTTTCTACAAAGTTTGTTTTGGTTTTAAACATTCATGGGCTTCTTTTTCACTCTTTTTGTTCTTTCAATTGAGTGCCTTGTTCAAAGTGTGTATTTTTCATGTAATCAAAAAAATCTAGCGTGACTCCTGTAGTCTTGGGACTTTGGGGATGATGAGCACCAGACTTTAATAATCCCCTGACTCCATATGAGTCCTAATTCTGCACTATGCTAAATGTGGATGGTGCACATGTCAGTAGTGAGCCCAGCAGCAGGCACACCAGGGCAGGAAGTCCAAACTGGAAGGCACCGTGCAGAGCAGACTGGGAGTGCCCTGGGTCTATGCAGTGGCCGTCAGTGTGGGGACAGCCCCAGCAGCTGTGAGCGATGGAGGTGCCACTGCAGAAAATGCAGTTTGCTCTGAATCGTAGTACAGGGCAGTTGTACTTGTTATTCAGTGCTGCCTTAAAGAGATTTTTTCAGTCTGTGTGTTTTGGAAAAAAAAATAGAGGCCCGCAGAAACCTGACTAACTGGTTTCAGCTGGGTAGAGTTAATTTTGTTCCTAGCAGCTGGTACAGTGCTGGTTTTTTTTTAATTTAGAATGAGAATAATGTTGATAACACACTGATGTTTAGTTGTTGCTAAGTAGTGCTTACTTCACGTCAAGGACTTTCAGTTTCCCATGCTCTGTCAATAAGGAGGTGCACAACAAGCCAGGAAGGAGTATTGCCAGGACAGCTGACCTGAACTGGCCAAAGGGTTATATTCCATTGCATAGAATGTCATACTCAGTATATAAACTGGAGGAATTGCCTGCGAGGGGCTGATTGCTGCTCAGGAATGGGCTGGACATCAGTCAGTGGAGCAACTGTATTGTGCATCACTTGTCTTTCTTGGGTTTTATTTTGCTCTTTTTGTTGCCTCCCTTTTTAACACCATTTATTATTATTATTGTTGTTGTTGTTATTACTATTATTACTATAGTTATAATTATTATATTTTATTTCAGTTATTAAACTGTTCTTATATTAACGCATGGATTTTACCTTTTTTGATGTTTCTCCTCTCCATCTCACTGGGGAAGGGTGAGTGGTGAATGAGCAAGTGGCTGCATGGTACTTCTGCCAGCTGAGGTTTAATCACAACACTTACTTAAATGGACTGGGCCACTGAAGATGTGACCCAACATAGAATTACATGTTTTATTTTGTCTCTTATTCATCAAGGGAAATCTGCAGAACTTACACCAGACATGTGGAAAGAAACATTAGCATCCTAAGTGTCTGAACCTTAGGGCACATCTTAAATCTTAGGACACATTTGTGCAAACGGCTTTGTGTTGAAGAATGCTCCTTTGAAGGCCCTATAAACACTTAAACTAAAGTAGCAAAAAAGAAAAGAAACAAACGCACATGGGGTAAATTTTGCAGGCAGGGACAGCTAACCTTGTCTTGTAGTGCAGGCCTTTGAAAGTAAATCACTTGTTGATCCCCTAAATAGCTGAATCCAGGATGAGTAGGAATGAAAGCTTATCTTCTATTGACCCCCATCTGGATGATGCTAGTATTCTGAGTTCCTTGTGTTTCATTTTTAAAGTCATAGTGATGAGTTGGCCAAGTGCTGGATTTATTTATGACAATATTATCCTATGATCCGGAGCCCTTCTAAGTCACTGGATCACTGCAGAATGTTGTCTTGTAGTGGAGGACATCTTTATGTTTTAAAAAGCTTAAGTTGTGTGAATAAGAATGTTCTATCAGAAGTAGTCCCGCTGCACTTCAAACAAATACCTGAAAATTATTCCATATTTGCAGTGTTTAGTGTAATACTGCCCACTGTGTGACAATTCAGTAGCTTGAGCTTTTGTCCTTAGCAGAACAGCTCCTGGTTAATCCACAGGGAGCACATAGAAATACCAGGATTTCCTAATTCTTCTTCCTTCAACCACATTTAAAAAAAAACATGGTTTTTATCATTAAATAAGACAGTAAGCAAAAGAGTATTGCCTTTTACCATTAATAAGCATTTAGAATACAGCTATCAGCATACGAACTATGAAAATGTTCATGTTTCAGTTTGTCCAACAGTATTTAGTCCTGTTGGCTCACCACTTCAGTCTACTGAAAAGCAGAGGACAGAGGACAGTCTCGCAGTTCCAGAGCTTAAGAAACAGTTTTTAACTACAGTTCTCTTCATGCCAAGCACAACATATGACCTGAAGTGGGGAAAAAAACTATTTACTGCACTATATTTGACCTATAATTTTAACCCTTAAAATTTGGTTCTTATTTTAATTCCTGTAGTTTTGCTGGGACACAATGTGAGGAATTTCCTAAACCTTACATAGCTTTAACGCATATCTGTTTGTAAGAAAAATTAGGAGATAGCTTGATGGGAAAAGAGTAATGCATGGAAATGCTACCCTGATTCCATACCTGCAGTTTCTATTCCTGGTTCTGTAAGCAGTTGTGGTTTAATTATTCTGTGTTGTGGAAGTATGTTAAATTATTTGTNCTCTGTCAATAAGGAGGTGCACAACAAGCCAGGAAGGAGTATTGCCAGGACAGCTGACCTGAACTGGCCAAAGGGTTATATTCCATTGCATAGAATGTCATACTCAGTATATAAACTGGAGGAATTGCCTGCGAGGGGCTGATTGCTGCTCAGGAATGGGCTGGACATCAGTCAGTGGAGCAACTGTATTGTGCATCACTTGTCTTTCTTGGGTTTTATTTTGCTCTTTTTGTTGCCTCCCTTTTTAACACCATTTATTATTATTATTGTTGTTGTTGTTATTACTATTATCACTATAGTTATAATTATTATATTTTATTTCAGTTATTAAACTGTTCTTATATTAACGCATGGATTTTACCTTTTTTGATGTTTCTCCTCTCCATCTCACTGGGGAAGGGTGAGTGGTGAATGAGCAAGTGGCTGCATGGTACTTCTGCCAGCTGAGGTTTAATCACAACACTTACTTAAATGGACTGGGCCACTGAAGATGTGACCCAACATAGAATTACATGTTTTATTTTGTCTCTTATTCATCAAGGGAAATCTGCAGAACTTACACCAGACATGTGGAAAGAAACATTAGCATCCTAAGTGTCTGAACCTTAGGGCACATCTTAAATCTTAGGACACATTTGTGCAAACGGCTTTGTGTTGAAGAATGCTCCTTTGAAGGCCCTATAAACACTTAAACTAAAGTAGCAAAAAAGAAAAGAAACAAACGCACATGGGGTAAATTTTGCAGGCAGGGACAGCTAACCTTGTCTTGTAGTGCAGGCCTTTGAAAGTAAATCACTTGTTGATCCCCTAAATAGCTGAATCCAGGATGAGTAGGAATGAAAGCTTATCTTCTATTGACCCCCATCTGGATGATGCTAGTATTCTGAGTTCCTTGTGTTTCATTTTTAAAGTCATAGTGATGAGTTGGCCAAGTGCTGGATTTATTTATGACAATATTATCCTATGATCCGGAGCCCTTCTAAGTCACTGGATCACTGCAGAATGTTGTCTTGTAGTGGAGGACATCTTTATGTTTTAAAAAGCTTAAGTTGTGTGAATAAGAATGTTCTATCAGAAGTAGTCCCGCTGCACTTCAAACAAATACCTGAAAATTATTCCATATTTGCAGTGTTTAGTGTAATACTGCCCACTGTGTGACAATTCAGTAGCTTGAGCTTTTGTCCTTAGCAGAACAGCTCCTGGTTAATCCACAGGGAGCACATAGAAATACCAGGATTTCCTAATTCTTCTTCCTTCAACCACATTTAAAAAAAAACATGGTTTTTATCATTAAATAAGACAGTAAGCAAAAGAGTATTGCCTTTTACCATTAATAAGCATTTAGAATACAGCTATCAGCATACGAACTATGAAAATGTTCATGTTTCAGTTTGTCCAACAGTATTTAGTCCTGTTGGCTCACCACTTCAGTCTACTGAAAAGCAGAGGACAGAGGACAGTCTCGCAGTTCCAGAGCTTAAGAAACAGTTTTTAACTACAGTTCTCTTCATGCCAAGCACAACATATGACCTGAAGTGGGGAAAAAAACTATTTACTGCACTATATTTGACCTATAATTTTAACCCTTAAAATTTGGTTCTTATTTTAATTCCTGTAGTTTTGCTGGGACACAATGTGAGGAATTTCCTAAACCTTACATAGCTTTAACGCATATCTGTTTGTAAGAAAAATTAGGAGATAGCTTGATGGGAAAAGAGTAATGCATGGAAATGCTACCCTGATTCCATACCTGCAGTTTCTATTCCTGGTTCTGTAAGCAGTTGTGGTTTAATTATTCTGTGTTGTGGAAGTATGTTAAATTATTTGTGGTAAAATGGGAGGAGCAGTGTGAAACACTGTGTAACACTATTAAACTCTTTACATATTTTAAGTAAGTCCACATCATGATTTGATAGTATCCTGGTATGTTGTTTGACCACTGGTAAAACTAAAGGGGTTGGGGTTTTTTTTTAATGTGAAGCTTAGCAAATTGACAGAAATATGAATCTGACATGTAATTATTATCCATTTGCTTTATTTAATGAGTTGCAGCAAACTGTGTAAGATCCTAGTGACTCAGTAACCATATAGTTTAACCATAGATAGAAATGTGCATTTTGGCTGTCATTTTGTTTTTAATCCATATTTCCATTGCTTTCTGAGAATGTGTGGTGGGAATGTTGCATGTGGCTCTTTGTGTGTTTGCCACAGGGAGTACAAAGAAAGTCATGTTGCCTTTTAGCTTTGGCTGAGGAGCATACTGCTTGTGTTTCATTTGTGTTAGATTTCTTGGGTTTGCTTAAAATAGTGGATTTCATTATCAAACTAACTTGGAGGTAATCCATAGAGACATATGACTATACATAGTTAGCAGTTCCAACTTGGTTGATTTCTGAGGTCCAACATTTTTCTTATTAAACTACTTCCTAGAATTGCTACAATTGCTAGTAGTCTGAAACTAGTATTTGGTAGCATCTAGATGCTCTTTGTCTTGAATAAGGCATTTTATGTTGCATGTGCAGGAAGAACAGCGATTTCCTTCCTCTTTTAAAAGTTAAAAGGACAACTGGATAAAGGAATTTTCAGTGGGTTATCAGCATGTGAAAAGTTGTCATGGTAGAGCCCTATATAGTTAGAGTAAACTAGGGGTGTGTCTAGCTTTCCTCTTTCTGCAGATACTCATCTTAGGATTTATATTAGTGGGGAGTTAGGGGTGATGCTGGGGCAGTGGTAGGGTTTTGTAGCGGAAGCAGTAAATGAGAAACTGATGTAAATTTGGCAAGCAGGAAGAGTTTCCTGAGATAGAGCATCTTCTTAACAGCCTCAGCCTGAATCTTGGCTGCCTCTGAGGGCTCCCACCCTGTCCAAGATAGAAGTTCCTGCAGAGAGCCCTAATAGCATCCCTCACTGCCTCAACAAATTGTGTTAAGGGGTCTGACTTAACTGCTGTGAAACAATGCAATTAATTCCTCCCAGGACCAAAATGATCATACTTGATCACCTAAATGCGTTGTTTCACTTCAAGAACAAGCTGGACTATAGAGAAGCATTTCTATTAGCTGTATGACAACTGGCACACCTATTAAAGAAGAATTGGTTAATCTGTTGCTGTTTGGTTACTGGCACTTCTTTTCCCACTGTATTAATATGATTAGCACCAAATGTGACTATGTGCACTTACTTAGTATGTCGTTTTCTTTAGTACACAATTACACCAATCTTGAATGAAGCATTTTTTGGTTACTGGGGTAAAGGAATCTTAGGAGATTGAAACAGTAGGTAGCAAAGCTTGTTAAGGAGATTTTTATTTTACAAGCCCTCAAGAATTTAGAATATGGCTTGCTTACTACTTTAAAAAGTCCAAATGTCCTTATAGACTCCATTTCAGAGCCAGCATCAAATCTGTGCTGTACTTGTCTAAAAATCCAAACATGCACTCTTGGCTGTTACTGTTTACTGAATCAGAACCCTACTGTTTCTACTTGCACTGTATCTAATTTATCGTAAGTGACCGCAAAAACTAGAATTATTTATATGTTGGCACCTAACAGCTCCACTATAGTTAAGGGTCTGTTGGCATTTCCATTATAAACCTTCCTTTGAGAGGTTTATAACTTGGCGGTTTTACTTTTGCTTCAGGCTCAAATGTGCCATTTTCATCCAAGCACAAATTCTTCTACAGAATTTTATTTGAGTCAGTTTGGCCATTATTTATTTTAGAGTGTGTGTGTTGGGGAGTGGAAGGGAACACACTATTTAATTTTGGTTTCAGAAGCTTTTTGGTCAGACTATATAATGAAAGAAAAATGGTGCTTTTTATTTTATTTTGTAGAGACTTAAACCTCCCTTGGATGTGTTGGAGTTACTAAGCCCATGCTTTTTCAGGTTTCTGCCAATGCTCACATGCAGCGCATCCATTCCCACTCGTACACTCACCCATCTTGCCTGCCCTTGCCCAGTGACATGCTTTGAGGAAGCATCCCCAGGCTTCTGGCAGAGAAAGCATTTTGGGGAAGTGGATGAAGTAACATACAATAGGTGTCCTGTTGAGAGGCCTTAGGCCAACCAGTCCAACCGAGGAAGCAGATGGAGCTTAATTGGAAAAAGACAGGCTGAGTGCAGTTGTCAGTCAAATGTAACCCTATGCGGTTAGGAGTGGCATTTCCTATGGCTCTGCCATTTCTTGTGGGATCTGTGTAAATTATTACTTGGGTGCAGAAATTCTCTGAGTCTAAAAGTGGTGTGAGTTGGTTTCCCCTTACTCCTGAATGCTGAAATTCACACAGAGGATTTCAACACTTTTTTAGTCAGAAATTCTTGCCATAGTACTCTGCTATTATGCTAAGTAAGTTCTTGCCACACAAATAATAGGTATCTGTAATGTTTCAGTACTAATCATTCTAACAAAGTACCAGTGTTATTTGTATAGTGACTTAAGAGTACAAAGAGGGGAAATGGTGTACAGAGAGGTAGAAGCTTTTATTAGACCAAGTAATACAGCTGAAAATAGAAAACAAGTTTCTCAGTTAGTTCTTTCACCACATTACACAAGAAGCAGTAAAGTACAATAGTGTTTGTTGGTTTTTTTCCTTTGCTTTGCTATTGAATTACAAGAAAAAGCTAGTCACTGGAAAACAAAGTAGGGAGAGAATATATGGTTTGGCAGCTTCTCGTGTACTTGTCCTTTTGGGATCTTCTTTTATTTCAGGTAATTCATGCAGATTACTGATTGGACAGACAAGTAATGAAAATGCTTTGTTATATTTTGTCTTCTGTTTTATTAGCAAAAGATAAAAGGGAAGCAGTAGTGTAATTACTTATGGCAGCAGATATAAATGGCTTTTTGCACCATAAAACATTAGATCCCATTGAAGTATTTGAAAGTCTTCTCCATCTTGCTTTCCTCTGTCTAATTCCAGAGGTTATTGAATTCATAGGTCAAACATTCCAAATCTTGAATGTTTTAGGGACAACTCATTTTAAATTTTAGTAGTCTATTTTTAGTTTGTTGGTATTAACATTTAGAAGCACTGAAGACTAAAAATTTAGTATCATTTAAAACCTGCTGTTTTCAGCTTTGGAACCTGGAAACAGAAGCTTAAAAAACCAGCAAATGTCACAAAACATGTGATTACTCGATCACTATCAAAATACATTTTAATAATGTTTTCCCTAGTATCCCTTTATTGCTAAGGATCAAGAACTATAAGCTATATGCAGTCAAGGCAAAGGAAATCATTAGAAATACCTTAATAGAACATCCATAAAGCTCCAATTCAGCATACTAAGCTATACATAACACTTAGAGGTCTGCTTAAGTTTATTCAATGGAATGGGAATTTAGTGTAAGTTGAAGAGGTGTGTCCTTGGTGTCTGTTAAGTGTCTGTGGGGTAATCTCTCTGTCTTACACTACTGAGCTGTTGTCTTTCAAACTCCAAGGTTGCAAAGCACTGTGTAGAGCTGACAGCCTGGGTATGACTTGACTGGACTTTTTATGCAACTATAAGCTAATTCTTTTATTTATTTGGCAATATCCTTCATCCCCTACTAAACATACAGGATTTTTTTATTTGGTGTCACCTACGTTCAAGGTTTATTTGTTTGCTACTTCCAGCAGCTAACCTTGTTGATATATTATTTAAACCCTGTTGAAATATAACTTAGTAGAATGACTTATACTCCTTTCTGCCTTTCTTGGAAATAGGATCATATTGAGTTAAAATATTTTATGGTTATTTTCAAAGCACATCTGCAAACATGTCCTTGAAACAGGACTAAGTATTTAGGCTTTGCAAGTTGTTATGTTTCATTACTGCTCTGTTTCTCTATCTTACACAGCGCAGCAACGGCTGACTCACTTTAAATTGTGTCCCTCACTTCCTAACCTTCTAATTGAAGCAGAAATAATGTCAATTTTTCTTCTCCCTACATCACTCTAGTACATAGATATATTGTTTCTCATGAGGCCACAGCTGGGAGTGAGCGTTCTTGAATCTCTATCCCTTTATTCTCTATCAGCATCCACACTGGTGATGAAATAAGACACATTTTCTAAATTCACAGGGTTGCTCTGGATTTCCAGTGACAAAATATGCAGTATTTTGGTGGGAAAGGAGAATTGGAGAAGGTTTATCAGCTGAAAGATACTTTTCTCTAAGTACCTGGCGTGGGTTGCATTTTCAAAGCAGTGTTTCTTTTATTGATACATGGCTTTAGCATAGAGTTTTAACCATTTCTAAAGCTGGTATAGGTTATTGAAATCACTGAAACTTTGCAAGTTTGTAACTTTGTCAAGAGTTACTGGAGTATGCCCCTCCACTGACAGCTCTTACTAAAAAGGTAACTTTACCTGCGCTTGGTCAGCTCTGTCTGTTGCTTCAATTGGATCTGAACTTGCGAAGCTGATCTGTTTTTGGAGGTCAACACCACTTGTATACCTTAGAACTCTGCAGCTTATTTCTGCAGACCATCATTGCTTTGCCTCCCCCATCAGATACTTCTTAGGGAAGCCAAGAAATTTAATTGTCGCAATGAATATGTACTTACTGTGATGATAGAACTCCATAGGTTTTGTGGATTTAAGTAAACTGCATGGAAATTAGGCTTTAGGAGGGAAAAAATAAGCTGTGAAAGTCACAGCCCAGGCATAAAGGCACTATTTGTGTTGCACATGGGCTTTCAACATTTTTTTTTTCCTTAAAAAACAAACAAAAGCAAACAAACTAAAAAATGGCCAGAAAGTTGTGGACATGCTCTCAAAAATACAGCTTCTGGTTTTCTTTTGTGTGTTTTAATTTTCATATATTTGTGAAAACCTCTGAAATTTTCCCCAGTATTTAGAAGTT
>VZTR01015637.1:2027-34762 GCA_013400775.1 Chaetops frenatus
GGGGGAGGAAACCGGCAGGGTCCCGGCCGCAGCCCCGGCACGGCCCCCCAGGCCCTGAGGCCCAGAGCGGCCGGGCAGGCACGTGGTGTTACCTTCCCTGTGAACAGAAGTCAAAAAGAGCTTTTAACTTCCCGCTCTTAAAAATGTAAGCTTCGCAAAGACGCCCCCAATGTTCAAGTGGCCACACGAAGTGCCCATCTCAAAACCAGCCAATCTGTGGGCCCTCTACCCCCCAGCGGAAGTAGAAAAACAAAACCCCCCCCAGGAAGGAGAAAAAAAAGTTGTTGTCCTTTAAACCACAACAACAGGGGATGATGCAGCAGCCAGGTTCTCAGGCGGCCAGGAGCAAACACCCTCCTGCCAAGGCTGCTCAGCTGAATGGTCAGGAGAGAAGGAGCCCTGCCGGAAATGCAAGAGAGAACATATATGAATGTGTATAAATGTACACAGACAGAAGGATCCAATGTCAGATTAGCTACCTCAATGTCTAATGAGTTAACCCTGGAACACACTACTGATTTTTACTGTATTAAGAATGGCAAAGATTCAGCTATCCTGGTATTTTCCAAGTTATTATCTAAGCCTTTAGTAATCTTTTCCAAAAACAAAAGGGTTAAGCATGTGTTAAATCTATCTACCCTGGCATTATAACCAACCAGAGGCAAAGAAAGTAATTTCTCAAAATGACACCAGTACAAGATATCTAAATTCAAAGAAATATTTCAAACAAACTTCTACAGGAATGGAGAAGAGAGAAGTGAGAGTAGCGAGTAAATTGAGCACTAAAGTAAATGCCTTGTGATCTTGCTTATAACCAAAAAAACAGGGAAATGCATCTTCTCTAGATGGAGCATTGCAGAGCAATTTCCAAGGGAAATTTGCAAAGTACTAAGCTGACTCTTGCATTATGAATGCAAAGACATGATGAGTTTCTTGCAAACATATGCCAAAAAAACCTAATCCAAACTGGAAAGAAGAGAGGAAATCTCCTATGAGACAGTTTTAATAAAAGCTTCATTCAGGGCCTCCACCCTCATGTACTGCACCAGCCACCTTAGTTTTTCCACTCTCCCTCATCCAAGAAAGCACTGACTAGTGTATTAAAAATTCTGGCTTTGAAATGTTTGGGAATGGACAGTGACAGCTGTATACCTTATACAGATTATCAGCTGATGTTTTAGTCAAAATGGGTATCAAGATTTAGGTCTAATAGATTATGAAACAAGTAAACTGAAGTAACACAGATTAAAAAAAAATAATGACAAATATTTCAGATTTATCAGTCCCTCTGAGAGTCAGGCACTTTGTAGTGGAAAAGTGTAGTCAGGTTATTAAAGCACAAGATTAGTTACCTAGAGATACAGATTACACCCTGTTCCCAGTCCAGTAAATAGAGGGGTTTGACATTTTTAACCAGAATTTCAAGCAAAAGCACTTCTTCCAGCTGTACAATCAGCTTCCTTGGAAAAGGCATTTAAGCCCTTCAGCATTCCCTTTTCTAAAACAAATATATCCCTCTTATATCTCTTTCATATTAGGAACCATAATTCATTTTTCATAAAAATACTTTCAGCTACAAATTTCTACAAACTTTCATAATTTTAAAAAATATTCCTTTAACTAACCCCCTTGCTTTCTACATACCATTCATGTGCAGCACATGTTTTTTTCCTCAGTTATGACTTATGGCAAGGACCCTCCACTACAAGTGCAGAATATGTTAAAAATAAGACCCTGGATGCTGGTATTACTTTCTGCTCTTCCAGGAAATAAGTGGCTGTCTCTTTCCACCTGACAGTGTATTTCTATTTAAGTGTGGTCAATATATGCACCCACAATTCTGGGAACAGATTGTGTGTGTGTGTGACTTGCTTTTTCTTTCTCCTTCCTTCTTTCTCCCCAACACCAGGATTCATCTGTCACAGGCTTTTTCTGCCTGACATGGTTCTCACGTCCCATTCACCTACTGTCAGAACTCCATGTATTGAAAGGCAACAGCCAATAAAATTATGCTCATCTCTTTATGGCTTTTCATAAAACTACTCCACTCTTGTCTTTTTCTTTTGCCTTACTTCTGCTGTTGCTCTGTGTACACGGAGTGTACGGAATAAAAACCTCCCCAGCGATTGTGTGAAATAGCATTTAACACCTTCACAAAACTGATATTTCTGAAAAGGATATTTCATTTCTCAAACATGCTGAAATTCATAGAAGTACTTTGTGCCATCTGTTTCTTCTTTTTAAAAAAATTACTCTTTTCATCATGGCAACCATTATGACAAACTACCAATATTTATGAGGACATAGCAACACTCATAGGAACAGAAAAAGTGACGTATCTGTGAACAGCAAAGAGAATCCATTTCAGCTTAAGGTGAACTTGGAAGGAGTCCCCGGTGCCAAAATGAAGATGATATCCTCACATGCAACTCAGTAACACTGAGGTGTAACTATTACATCAATGGATGTCTGTATTCCCACATCCAGCAAAAAAGACCCCCAGGGCATTCCAGCCTGCCTCCAATCAGACCCACCATTTCTTGAAAGAGTTCAAACGCTTGTTCAATGACATCTCCATGAGATCAGCCGCACAGCTGGCTCTCTGGTGAGGTTGGCCAGCTTTAAGTGGAAACTGTCAGTATCTGCCAAATGGTGGCCAGACACCAGGACAGACTTTCCAATTAGTGGAATACCCCATTTGATGGCTGGATGGGATTTTCCTGTGTGTGTATGTGCACGGTCCACCTGCGTGCTACCACATCTGAAGGCTGCGGCGATGCCCTTGCAGGGAGCCTGTTGTCCCAGGTGGACCGAAAGGGAGTCAGGCAGTCTCCTCCTCGCTGGGCCTGCAGAAGCCGTTTCAAGTTTCCCACAGCTGAAAATCACTGTGTGCAGGTTTTACGTAAGGGCCCGTTGGGGCCGGAGCGGCTCCCTTGCTGCCCACCAGTGAGCTGTGAAACAGGGCTTATTAGTTCCAGATGCTGCTTCAGCGCCTTTCCTTCTGCAGAGAGTGTGCAGAAGTCACTTCTTTTGGCTTCTCGGGACTCCCCAGAAATAGAAAACACCACCAAAATTCACTGTGGATTTGTTATCCCGCCCTCAACATCAGGCAGAAAGTCTTGTCCATGAGCCAAAAGGGATCTGTGTTACACTCACTATGGACCTTACAGCTGATTCACAATGGACCTCACAGCAAGAACCAGAGCCTCATATTAAGTACTAAACCATTGTCACTGCATGTCTAATACATGCAGCAGGTGTGCCAGCTCCATGACAGTCCCATTCACACTCTAACAGGAACCTTGTTTTGGACAGAAAAGAGAAGCGCCTCATGACAGAAACCAGAGGAACATGTCAGCTGCTTCAAAATTCACTATACTTGATCCTCATGCCTTCAAACTTTCACCCTAAGGTTTTAAAGAACTGCCTCAAACCTTTCAAACTTCCTATAGGTTTGTTTCTCTCAAAAGTCTCACTACAGAAAAGTTGTTTTTCTTATCACTTCTTAATTGTAATAGAGGCAAATCCTGTAGATTCATCTTTTTACCAGTTTATGGTACAACATTCCCTTGTCAATTCAATTTTCTTCTTACCACAGTATGATCATAATCAATACATAGTTTTGGTAGAACTCACCATTTACATTTTGTGTATTTGGAGGTCAAAAGAAATCCAGCTTTAATTGTTCGTGAGAAAAATTGGGCCAATAGAGAAGCTGAGCCTGCAGTTTGAGACATATCAGAAAGCATAACTTCTTAAAGCCTGGAAACATTCCAGTGTAAAACATTTTGGGCTCACGGAAAGGTAATTGTGAAAATATACAGGCCCTGTGTAAACATTAAAGTATTTACGAGGTCCTTCAAGGATTTGAATCTGACAGATTGTTGGCTCGTCTTCACTGTCCCCGTATTCCTAACTTCTATTGTACATCCTTGGTTATGGGGGCTGCAGTAACTACCAGTGCACTTCCAAGGGCAGCAGGTCACCAGTGTGCTGCTACCCAGCCTCCAGCCCTTCCTATCGAAGGAGGGTGCTGCCAGCCAGCTCTCCAGGATCTCTCACCCCAGCCAGCTCCACACTTGCTCCTCACCCACTGCTCCGTGGAAGCCTGCAGCTCCAAACCTGGAGGGCACAGTGCCAGCTCTCATCCTGGACATTTTAGGAAAGGGAATGGCTGAGATTGGGAAAGGTTTATTTTAGATTGGAGGAAGGGTTGTATTTGTTGGTATTTACTGTAGCATGGGAAAGGCAATTTGTTTTATTTGTTCAGAGTCTGCTCTAAAAATAAACAGTAATGCAACTGGAATCTTGGGCTTCTTTTTATGGTTTCACCAATCTAAATAAATAAAATAATTTTGATTCATGTAGTACCTTTAAGTAGTAGCTTCATTAAATAGTCAAAATGAAACAGGTAAAAAATCATCTTCTAGAGTTCAGAAGAAATTTTGCCTTTACATAAGGCCTTTTGTTTAAGAAATTGACAATACTTGGCAAAGACAACAGACACTGAAAGCCACATGAGGTATGGAGGCATTGTTTTCCCCTCTGTAGCTAAGAACACTGAAAAATGAATTGGTTTGGCCAAAGAAATGAGGAAATGGAGGAGGCCTGAAAACAGAACTCCTCCTGCTTCCCTCCATGCTGCCTTCCCCTTCCTATCTCCTTTGAATATTCACAATAATGTAATTAAACTGTTTGCATGTGACTTTTTTTTCCTAAGGGATTTGGACACTGAAATCACTTCATGAAAAATTTGAAATTTGTGGTGAAATTTAACTGTAGAAAACAGTGTCTCTCTTCTCTGAGATTTAAAGCTGAAAAAACCCATTAGTTCACCTCTGTAGATCCTTCAGTGTCACTGACTGTTGGTGTTTTTTCCAAAAATCCTATAAAGAGAGAAAAATCAGATCTCCTGAAAACTACAAAGCTAAGTAGTCTTGTTTACCACCACCTGTCAGAAAAGCATGCCTCCATAACATATATATTTGAGTTAGTATGCAGCAGTAACTCTGCCCAGCTGGAAGTTCGCCTTCCATTCTTGTTCAGATTATCCTTCTATACAGAGATTCATGTATGTGTGAACCCCTCACTTTGTTTTGTTGTTTTTAGGAGCAGTTCTGGATAACTTGGTTGCAAGCATAGTCTGAAAGCTGGTGTACAGTGAAGCAAGCTGGCATCAGGCCCTGGCCAGGTAAGAGGATCATGAAGGGAGACACACTGGACTGTCCCACAGAGAGCTGCTGTAGGAACAGGAGGGAGCTATGTGTCCTTTCACCCATCCCACACGGGCACCACCACCACCACCACACTGAAACCAAGGCAAGGCTGTGCTGTTGCTGCTCTGCCCTGCACATCAAGCAGCGCTTGGTTCTGCCACTGTATTTTTGTCAGGGGGTCAATTCCACTCTTTATTGTTCATACAGCTGCTTCTCGGGTAATGGGATCACACCAAACTCAAAACCCAGCACAGGAGAACAGGCAAAAAAAAAAAAAAGGAATAAAAATGATTCTTTGCCATGTTTTCTTAAACCTGGCATAGGCTTAAAGCCCAAACATAATTTTAATAAATCTCACTCACTTCTCAACGCCTTCCCTCCATCTTTTCTGTGGTAGCCAGGATTCTCCCTATACAAAGCATGGCCTTGTTACAGCAGCTCCCTTTTTCCTTTGTGCAGCCAGAAAAGGATCCAGCTGGATCAGAGGGCTGGATGCCCTCTGATGCAAAAACTTTGCCAAGTTCACCACTTAATGATGTCTGTCAGTATGAAAGCACCAAGCAATCATAAAACACACAGCTTCTCAAAGAGGCAAGACAGGATGTACCACACATTGCACCGTGCTGGCGAGCTGTCTTTGAGTGAATGCTTGTATCAGCAAGATGAGAAAGGAATCTTTTCATGCAGTAGTCGCTAGTGTAGGCCCAAACCAAAAGCATCCTCCCAAAAGTCTGGTGATTTTCAAATCCAAGGTATCATCTGAAAAAAAAAATCACTAATTACCCAAATTTTATTACAGGCCAAACCAAGACCTTGTATGCCAAGTAACCCTCAAACTTGGGTTGGCTCAAATTCTGGATCCAATGCCTGCGGTGTGGGCTAAGGCAAAACTAGAAGGGAGAAAGAAAAAAAAATCAGCCTTGCTCCATGGATCTTTAATATAGGGCCACCTCTGATACACTTTAGAAAAATATAATGAGACCACTATAATATATATTCCAGCCAAAATTCTTGGCTCCCAAAACCAGCTTTATATGGTATGCAATACAGAAACACCCATGAGACGCTATAAGAACTTTGACAAGGTTAATATTAAGCTAGAACAAAACAGAACTACTGGCACCAGCTCCACTCAGCTCTTAAGTAAACTTGTCCCATTAAAAAGTAGCCTCTAAGATATTTTCTCTCTGAAGTGTATAGTAGCTTATAAAAAGCAGGAAGGGTTGCCAAGTCATAGATGTGTTCAAGTACTCCTTACCCTCATTAAGGAACATTCCCTGGCAGCCAGCAGCTTAGAGTGTTCCAGTGAACCAGATTTTATAAGGGGGGGTGTTTACAGTGGTGTGCAATGTAGCTGGAAATCATAGTGCACTGTACCAGCCCTGTACTAGATACAGCTGTGTTTGGAGCCTTATCACCCAGAGCACAGAATAAAACAGGCAGGGTGATCAATGAGGTTCCAAAAATATAATGAGTATTAGGAAAACAAATCTTGAGCCTCCCTGCTCCATAGGAAGCAGAGCATCCAGAGATGACAGTGCCTAAATACAAATTAGGCAATGAAATACCACTGAAGACCCAGGTCTCACTTCCACCAGTTTTGTATATAACAGTCTTTACAGAGATGTCTTCATAGTCAGCATGTAGATAGTGTAGCTTCTAAATGCACCCACTGAGCTCTGCAGCTGTTAGGAGTCACATTCCTTTGTGGAGCTGGACCTTAATGCTGCCCCCCACCTTGTTCATCTAAGGGCTGTTTTCACTTCTCCACTCAGTATCTAACTTATTTTCTGCCTAGGGATATTATCCAGACCTGTAAGAGGAATCAACAAAATGATCAAATGCAGAAGGTCTTATCATCCTTAACACCAATGAAGAACTGAAAAAGAGAAGATCCACACTTTGACAGTACCAGTGCTGAACCTAAAATCACATATTCCCTTGAGTCTGTCACTTCTCCTCTCTGTTACCAACCAGGTGCTGTTTACCAAAGGTTTTTTAGTTTCCACTGAAGAAGGATCCAAATTTATGTGCCATTTAAGCAAGCTGTTAGTTATCTGAATCTTTCACTCTGCATACACAAATGTAATTTATCACCTGTTAATAAATACATGCTAGCTACCAGTTCCTACACAGCTGACCCCTGTCCCTGTTTTGATTTGGGGAATCCAGCAATGCACAGTTTATACATTTTGTGATCTTTCAGAATAACACTGGACAAAGAAGTTGCACAACCTGGCACCAATGTAACAGTGTCACCCACGCTTTTCCAGAGCAGCAAACCCTCAACCAAGCTGACACAACCAGAGGAAGAGGACAGTCTCTTCAAAATGACATCTGGGTGTAGGCATTTGAAGATAAAAATACTTCCACAGTGTAGCAAATAAATGGAAGTTAAAACCAGCAGAGCCTTACATACACTGTGTGGTTGCTGAGATAAAGGGAAGACTAAAGAAGCAAACAGGCTCTCACAGCATCTTGTTAGCTGCAGGATCAGTCAGAGAGAAAAAAGAAAGAGAAACCTTGGTCCACAGGGAAAACACATGAAAATAAAAGCTCATGGCCAGACACCTTTTTGTAGCATTTCTGCTCAAGAACTTCTGCTGAAGTTTCAAGGATGCTCAGAAGCAATGAGGAAAGAGAGATAACATGTAAAGAGATTATTTTTTTTTGTACTGTCTTGTCTTAATCTATGTATTTCCCATGATAGGTATAGTAACAAGACCTAGGGTTTGGAATTCTTGCAGACTGCATGTTAGGCCTCATAATTTGTTTCAATTATTATATTTTTTTACATTAAGAGGCAGACCAGAAATCCATTGAGTCACTATTCAGGGTTTGGGATAACCAAGCTATAAGAGAGCTGGGGATCAATCCAGATTCCAGAGGTCTAAGGTAGGTGAATGGTGAAGCTTCATTTGTTTGAGAAGATAACAAGGTAAAGAGAGCATCCAAGAAGTATACTGGAGAGACCAGGGACATAGAATCATATACTAATAAAATAGATTTGGGATAGAAGGGCCCTTAAATATCATCTAGTTACAACCCCCTGCCATGGGCAGGGACACCTTCCACTAGACCAGGTTAGCTCCATCCAACCTGGCCTTGAACACTGCCAGGGATGAGGCACTCCCATCATAACAAATGTCTTCCTTATGTCCAATCTAAACCTATTCTCTTTTATTAGTTTAAATCTGTTGACCCTTATCTTATCACTATGGGCCCTGACAAAAAGTCTCTCTCCATCTTTCCAGTAAGCCCCTTTAAGTACTGAAAAGCTGCAACAAGACACACCCACAGATTTCTTTTTTCCAGGCTGAACAACCACAACTCTTTCAGCCTTTCTTCACAGGAGAGGTGTTCCAGCCATCTGATCATTTTTGTGGACCTTCTCTGGACCTGCTCCAAGAGATCCATGTGCTGAGGATTCCAGAGCTGGATGCAGAGTGCCAGGTGGGGTGTCACAGGAGCAGAGTAAGCCTGCTGGCCACACTTCTTTTTATGCAGCCCAGGATACAGCTGGCTTTCTGGGCTGCAATTACACATTGCCAGCTCTTATCTAATTTTTTGTCAACCAATATCCCCAAGTCTGCAGGGCTGCTCTCAGTCCATTCATTACCTTGTCTGTACTGGTGCCAGGGATTGCCCCAGCACAGGTGCAGGACTTTATTGAACTTCATGAGGTCCACAATGGCCCACTCCTCAAGCCTGCCAAGGCCCCTGTAGATGGCATCCTTTCCCTCAAGCAGATGAACAGCCCTACCCAGCTTTTGTCATCCACAAACTTGCTGAAGTTACAATCCTGCTGTCTATGACAGTTGCTGGAGCCTGCCTTTTTTATCCTTAAAAACAGGTATGATGTTTCCCTTTTTCCAGCCACTGAAGACTTCACCTGACTTTTTAAATATGATGGAGAGCAGCTTAGCAACTACATCTGCTATTTCAGATATATATCAGCCCATTCAGACTATGTCTAAGAGGATTTAGGCTAAAACTTGGCAGTCTGTAAAGTGTCTAGCTATTAAACCCTTACCAAGCTGTGATGCTATGTATTTTGCTTTAGAGTATTGGTGTAGCCTGCGATCAGGTTATCCAGAAACTTTCTTTAATGTGCTTGGAGAGAAGAAAAAGAACAAGTGGGAGGAAAATGAAATTTTATATATATATAAATGTATATATATATGTCCTTCAAGTGAATAGGACCTCACTCTGAACCAGGAAAGTAGTTATAATTCTTTCCATGGGCTTGTCATCTAATTGGAATACCATGGGAAATTTTATGGCTTCTTCCCCTCTGTTTTATCTGCCGTGGTACATATAGAAGTCATCCATAATGTCACTGATTGTTTTTATTTCCTCCTACTGCATTGCTGGCAATTTTTCCTCTCATGATAAATACAGCTAGATTATACCCAGCATTCAATGTGCTTGTTAAAACCTTTCAGACATGGCTACATTTGGAAGAGAGTGTGGACAGAGTGAGTCACCAACATTTTATTTTTCTAGAGGGTCATTTGAAGCTAAAAGATTGTCCAGTAGGCCTCAATACTGGGAGAAAAGTGAAGTGTCCTGCAAATAGCTTTGGCTGTGGATATATACCTAATTAATTCCTAGAGAACAGCTCAAAGAATCAGCATTTCTGCTAATTATTTTATAGAAGACAGTAGTACAGAGTTGTCACTACCTAGGACAAATACAGACCCAGCACCTACACTTAGGAGAGGAAATTGTACTTACTACCTGGCATAAATGCCATGAAAAAAATGAAGGTTTAGATGCTGGTTCATACACTGAAAGACACACAGGACATGTTGGATTCATGTAGATTAAAAAATAAAGGATGCAGCTTTTTTTCCATTTAGTCTTTAGTTAATGCAGGCACTTCCAGAAAACAATTCTTCTTACCTCCCTTTAACTGCTGTCCTTGGATGGCAGGAATCACCACCTGAAAGTGTACAGCTTATGGTACTCAACATACAGAAGCCCAGACCAGTCATCCAGAAGTCAAACCAAATTCCACCATACTGTGATGTCTTTCCTCTCTGCTTTGGCCTTTTCTCACAAGAAACAGTGACAACAGCCTGTGGAAACCTCTGCTGGATTCTCAGCTGGGCCACTAATAAACAGCATCCAACTGGGCTTTATGGAGCACTTACTGCTCTCAGGACTCCAGTGGCAGTGGTAATTCAGATTCTACCATAAGCCTGAAGAGAGAGGGAGTCCCTTTCATTCTATTTGTACAGCACACTGCACCACAGGGACCGTGTTCAGGACCAGGGTCTCCATTTGCCCCTTTCTCATTCAAAGCTCCAGGTCTCAGAGAACCCATACAGCCTCTGCAAAGAACAGGACAAAGAAAAATTACAGATCAGCAACAAGAGAGACCTCACCAATTCCTCCTGTAATGAACAAAAGGTTCCACAGCCAAGTAGGGAATGCATTTCAGCTTCATGGAGCCCTACAGGGATGCACTGAACAAGTCACCAGCTGTCCTGGCCAGCATGACAGCCAGCACTACCAGTGGGGACTGGACACCATTTATGAACTCTGCCTAAGGACAAAATGGAACAAAGGACTTTGGGTTTTCTCATACAACTGTACATGGAGGCAATGGTTGCACAGGACTACCTACTTCTTTCACAAGGGAATGGGAAGCAATTCAGTCCACTGAATGGGGGAGGGTGCTCTCTCTCCTTTCCCAGGGATTGGTTATCAACCAACACTTCCACCAGAGAGTCCTGGCTGATGCAGTGTCAGTTCCCCCTTCCATCCCTGTCAGCTTGAAGCATGACACTTACACTAAACTCACATCTGATTCCCATATTTCAGGTAGCTTGTGATAATTCTGATGTAGAAGAGGATAGTAAGTAGAGATGAAGTAGCCAGACTGCTTAAAATAGCTTGGCATTGTGACAAATATTTTAAAATGCAAACAAATCCAAATATTTTTTCTTTCTTGCTGAGCTCAGGAGATATAAAATTATTTTCCCTTACTCCTGCTTCCTGACAGAACAAGTTCCTTGTACAAACATTGCCTTGAAGGATGCCAGAAAAGAGATGAAGCACCTTCCAGCAGAAGTCCGGCTCAGGAGGAGCATCAGTTACCATGCACAGCAATGTTGGGCAGTACAAGGCATGCTGCAGGCCTCCCTGCCCCCACAACCACAAATCTATTAATTGGCATGAAGTGCTGGTTGTAGAAACTCAAATGCACAAATTGTGGTATCTCACCCAAAACATCTTTCCTAAAGTATACTTGTCCTTTCTCCCTGTGAAGGGAGGGTATGGTCAGATGAGTGGTGAGGTATCTAGTATATTTTCATATTTTATCACCCTTGAGCTAATTGGTTTTACCTCCATGGTTGCATACAACCACTATAACTAGGCACAAAGGTAGACCAAGTTCACCTGACCTGCTACTGCACATGTCTAACACCTGTAGTGAAAATTACCTAAAGCACACCAGTACAACTGCCTTTGAATAAAGGATTCAGAGAGAATCCTCCTACACAAAGTAGAGAGTAATGTGAATGCAATTAATGTTGTTTAGACCTAACATTTTCCTGGTGAAAAGCATTGCATAGAATTATTTTTCCTGGTGAAAACCACTGCACAGAATTATTTTCCTTACAATACCTACCCAAGGCTTTTTAGTAAAAATTGCCATTTGCTTTCACATCCCACTATTTCCCCTATCATTGCATCCTGTTAAACAGGTATACTCATTAGCAATTACCCTGGGACTAAATATGCAACCTTTCCTCATAACACTAAGAGGCTTTTGCCCAGAAACTTTTCTCCAATTCAGACAAAGTGAATTACAGCACATGGCAATTTAATAGACCTCATCAGTTAGAGATTGTTAAGTACTTCAAATATCTACATTAAAAGAGTGCCAATAATCACATTTCTGCATGATAAGCTGTAGGATATTTATCCAGACTTGAATTTTCACCCTCCTTCTGTCTCTGTTCTGGGTTTGAAAAGATAACACTCAGGATAATTTAGAGCATATCCCAACAAGGGACTCATATGGCACAGTCAGCCATGTTCAACAGAATCATGCAACTGTCCTGTCTGCTTGGAAATAGCCAGAGATTTCCAATTACACCACAGCATTCTTTGAATTTCTCTTTAAACCTAGCATTCAACTGTTTTATTTAAAAACAGGAACATGTCAGTTGAAAGGAAAACAGCAACTGTGGGATTTTAAGAATTGCTTCATCATATCTGCTGCAACTCATTCACACAGATGGATACTCCCTTATTGTGGATTCCTCTTAATGTTTTTTAAAATATCTTTCTAGAGGAAACTCTTCTGGAATAAAACCAACAATAAAAATTACTATAAAGAGCTATAAAAGCACTCTGAAACTCTAACTATAAAACTCTTGAAACTTAAACTCTAAAAAATACTTTCAAGTGATTATTTTAACCTATACAGGCAAGAAGAAGAACAGGGCCTGGCTCTCCAGTCACCTCTCATTCTTTTTCCCTTCCTTCTACCCTTCTATCCTCTAGGAGGAACAGTCAAGCTGACCTGGCCCAGTCCCTCATCCTTTATTGTCAGAAACAGTCAGCCAGCATTTTACATCTGTGGCTGAGAAACCCTGAGGCTTGTGCTGACTTTCCCCAGCCCTGCAGCCTTCCTGGGAGCTGGGATCTGGAGGGAGGATGGCTCCTCTCTACAACAGCACTCTGAATGCTCGGAGCAAGTGCCTCTGCATTCAGCGTTGGACTTCACTTCCTCCAAGGGTTAATGCCTGTTCGAGCAGAAATTCTGTTTATCTTTGGCAGGCTAGGATGGCTGAGGTCATTTTTAAAAAGACATGTTAAAAGCATTTTGAGCAATATCTTTTGTATGTAAGTAAATTTCAACTTTGGCCACAATGGTGCTGGTAGAGTTGTTCTGAGCTCTCACTGTGGATGGAAATTGGAGAGGCAATTTCTGTGATGCAAAATTTTCTTGGAAATAGGCAATACTGGAGCAAAAACATAAAGAAAATGTGCAGACAACTTAGAAATTGATATATTTTAAGCATAAGCATAAAAACCAGATAAAATAATTTATAAATTTCAAGAAAACTTTGCATGAAAATTTAACCCATTATGTGATCTTAGGATAAAGTGAAGTTGTACAGTAACTATAGATCAAATTATTTATGAATGCCAGCCTAAAGCAAAGCCTTATCAAAAAAATTGATTTGATTTCACATCCAAGTACTCAGAGACCTAGAGAAAATGATTAATTGGGAGTTCAAATAAATTCTGGGAAATGGAATTGAAACAAAGAAAGATTCACACACAAAGATGCAGTCATTCACATAATAAAAAGTATGCTGTCTTAGTGCTGAAGAAGAAGAAAGAAACCATCAAAACCCACAGCTAAAACCCCAGTCCATTAATGACAAGGATGATGGCAACTCAGCAGCCAAGTTCTCTTTACAGTATCTTAAAAGTCACGGAAGCAGAAGTTAACCCAAGAACTGTGATAGATTCGAGTCATCTCATATAAGCACACGGACAGGCAGGAATCTTCACACACACATATCTGTGCTCTCCACAAGGCTTTATTGGTATTCCCTATTTAGAGAAGGGCCATCTGCTCCCTGCTGAGAGAGACAAAGTGCAGAGCCTCGGGATTCGGCTGCAGGAGGAAGCTCATGCTCAGTGAGCTTGGGTGTGAATTTACTGCATATTAGCTACTCTGCTCTAACTGCCCATTTGGGTACCCTTGGTGCTTGGGAAGTGAAAAACAGCGTATTTCACCTACAAAAAGGAGCCTGCCTAACTCACACAAAAGCACTCTTGAAGCTAACCTGCACAAAAACACTCTTAGTAGGTACTAGAATTCTCCACCCAAGGGAATCTGTGCCAGGTAACTAGCAGGCTGTAAATCCATACTGGAACTCCCTGCATGTTAATTCTTCCTGCAGACAGGCCCCTGTGAGCCCAGACCAGCAGCCAAGCAAGCCCAGCCACAGCCCAGAACCATCAGGAGCCCATGTGGTCCAGGGCTGGAAGCTTATGCAGCCTCTCCTTTAAAAACACCTACGTGTACAAAACAGTTCCTAAAGATTCTAGAAAAGAACAAGCTATATAGATTATTACAGAAGGAGAGAGAAAATAAAGGTGACAAAAGCAGAGAAAGAAGGGAGGGAAGTTGGGGGCAGTCACAAAACAACTACAACTCTTCAGACATAAAGTGTGATGTTTCATTTTTTGATATTCATTCCAAGACTTCATTCTAGGGGCTGCTCTTTAGGATGCAATTTACTCTCTGTGCATACTGCCAGAATTTTTTTGTTGTTGTTGTTCCTTTTGATCCTACGGGTAAGGCAAGCTGTGCCAAAAATGTTTTTGCCTAGGGCACCCACCCATGCAAAGCCAGCAGCTCTAATAGGCACTGGAAGCACTCGGCGCTGACACTTCGTACATCAGCAGTCTAGTAAATTGTACCTTTTTTTTTTTTTCAATAATCTCTCTATATACAAAATCCTGAAAAATGTCATTTACACACAAAGACACCACAATTAATTTATCAGCACAGTTATTCAAACCTCTTTAGACATCGTCTTTGTCACCAGAGGAACTTTTCAACAACCCCCAATAGTCTTTAGTTTCTCAGGCCTCCACATCATTATAATCTATTAGGCACCTTCATGTTAACTCTGTTTTATTATGTAACACATAATTATGCATTTCATTAACAGCATCACCAGGCACAGCACATCAAAGAGAGAAAGGCAGCTGCCCAGGAAATTCAAAAAGATGCAGTTTACTTAAAGCTTACTGTTAAAAACCTCCCCCACTTTCAGTTAAATTGTGACTAACATGTTTCAAAGATTTTGCTCTGGCTCCGAGAGCGGAGTCCAAACAACCTCATTAGACACAAAGCTGCTGACACAGAGAATATTCCCTAAACCCTTGATACTTCCAATAATAAAAAAGAAAAAATCATCAGCTAGCTACATAGCGAAAATCAATTTTCCTTCTTCTACTGAAAACCCACTTAGCCAGAGATCTCTCTTGCTACTTGCAGCCCACAAGGACAAATGCAGAAGTAAGGGCCCGTCAAAATGGAAAATATATGTATTTATTTTGCATTTTAATTAATTTTTCAAGATTTGTTCACATAGAAAAGATGTCTGGCCAACTGAATAAAGAAAAGGCAAAATCTTCTTCCTTCAGATGATATAAAAATCATCATTCTTGGAAGAAGCAAACAGCCCAGAAGAAATAGTTTGGTCATTTTTCACAAGGTTACACTAAACTAAAAGGCCTGGAATTAAGAAAACATTTAGGAAAAAAACCACTGCAGGACCAAGGTACAAGACAGTAAGTATGGGAGCAAGTTTAAAAAGGGGTGGATAGGAAGGGACATGAAGTCTCGGTACTATGAGCCAAATCAAATAGTTTTGGAGTTGAGGCTGCAGCTGGCACAACTCACCAGCTCTGGGCACAGTTTCCCAGTCTTCCCCCAGATTTTGTGGGAGACTACACATTCCCCCTGGAGAGCACCTTGCAGTTCTCGCGCGTACAACCAGAACTTCCCTCCTTGGAAATTCTTGCTCCTATTTATAAAAAGACACCAAGAAAAAGTTGCTCACGGGCAAGAGAACATTTCCAAAGGGTGGAGGGCTTGCAGCCAGCAGAAAACATTTGATCATTCTTCTCTTGGAGCAAATACAAACAAGGTTGCAAGCTAATCATCTGATGTAAAGAATGGAAGGAGACTACAATTCCCTATTCACAGCAGTAAAAGAGCCGTTCATGCAGCTTCCTTGAGAATAGGAGTTTATGGAAGTAACATCAAATGGGATTAAGTTACTTGTATGGTCACAACCATTTTGTAGACAATGCAGATCTGCATTTCAATTTCTTTAATCTTGGTCTTATCATCTGCTGGCCCTCAGCAACCTGTGTGTTGGAACACTTGAGTCACTTTAATTGCCACTTAATAATGTCCTGACAAACTATGAATTGAAATGCTGTTATCATGATCCACTATTTCCACCTGGGATTATGCCAAAAGAGGCACCTTCTTCACATATCGATACAACTGAATACTCCCTTCCTGAACTTGCATTAATCTCTCCCTTTAAAACAAAGTGAAAAATATTCCTTTCCTGTGCACTTCACCTTTAAAGAAATCCTTTATAGTCTTAGGACTACATTCATTAACTCAACTCGCTTTAGTGTCTCCTTATCACTCGCCACCATCACTGCTGAAAATTTTTGGAAAAGTGGGATGCTGCATTACAGTAAACATAAATCTCCCAAAAAGGCACGATTGTCATGCTAGCCCTGAAAAGTTATTCACTAAAGTTCCCTCACCCTGCTGAAAACGATTGTTTCTTGCAGCCTGAGGCACACGAAGCTGTGCATCACACTCCACAAAGGGGGGCACACCCAGCCTAGGTTCACTGTGAGGACGCCCTGCCAAACCCTCGTGCCAGGAGGATTGCACAATTAGTGGGATTCTTTCTCTTCCAGAACTCAACACCATTAACTATTCCAAGCCATTACAAGGAGTAGGCAGCCTCTAGTACCCAAGAGCTTAAAAGCTGCCAAGAGAGAGCACAAAAAAACATCTCAGTGCAAGGCACATGCTCTTTAAGCAAAGTAGTTCCAATGAATCACACTGGTGCACTACTTCTTAATTTAACTTAATTCGTAGTATTAAGTGAGCTCTCATCCCAGTTTTCTCTGATGTGAATTTGAATATTTTTGTGAGATCTTCTGAAGCCAACCAGCATTTTGTTGATAATTTTGTTGGTAGAAGAGAGAACTTCTTTTTTCTAAGACCTAGTACAGAAGCGGGACATAGGTTGTTAAAGAGAACATAGAAATACCCAGCACAGCTATGTAATTCCTGGAAGCATATTAAAATCCTTTGATTCTCGGTCCTTGGGAACTTGATGGAAAATGCTATGCAAATATTTGATTTTTTGTTTCAGTCCCTCAAGGCCTATAAATACACCTGTTTTGACAGGTTGTGTTAATGGATGCAAGTGACATCAGAAACAGTATTGGTGATAGCAGTGACTCTTGCCAAAATCCCTGGAAAGACATCTATCAGTGATTTTTTCTGTAATCTGACTCTTCACCTTAGGTACACAGCAGACACAAAACCCTGAAAGGAGGTTGCAAAGCTGTCTAAATCTGTGTCAGAATGGTAACACTGGTGCGTGTTGTGTCAAGTGAACTTTCTGTTCATAAAAATAGCAGCAGTTTGTGTATGTGTGTTGCTGAATATGCCCAAACATTCAGCATATTAAACCTCATTAAACATTCACATATTAAATCTTCTCAAAACAAGCTCTGTACCGTATAACAAGCCAGCTAAGCAACCTGGTACTTTTTTAACTCACAGTACTGCAAAATGCTTTTAATTATGATCCATAGGCATTTTTTGAAATAAAGTAGACAACTGCAGTGAATCTCTGTCGTATTTAAGTGATGCTAAAACCAACATTTCCAGAATGCCAGAATTCTAATGTCCCCAGCTCCTGAGGTCTAGAAAAGGCTGGAAAAGAAAGAGACTACAGACGTGACTAGACAGCTGCAGACTACACAAGGTTTTTACTGAGGCTTTTTGATAAACCCTCTACGCCACAGGCTGAGAACCTCATTTCAACTTTAACTTCAGTGGGAGATTAGACCTTAAATAATAGAAAACCTACAAAATCTTGTTATTGTCAAAGCAAGCATAGCTATTCATTCACTGCCAGTTTCTTAAAGAACATTACAAAATCTGAGGTCCTGAAACCATTCCCCGTCCCCTTCTCTGTGAGAATAGTTTCACTTATTTCATTTTCCAGAAGAGCTACTGCCAAAAAACACAGAGTGCTCTTCACCTAGTTGGAGTAAATTCAACAGAAAACAGTAGGACCTAGTGTATTTAATAGTTTGCTGATTATGCAGTGTTACTACAATTATTTTGTGATTCATTTGAATAAGACTGAAATCTGTACTACACTACTCTGCATCTCCTTTCTAAAAACATTGCAATCTGAAATAGTGTTAAACACACCATTTGAACACACTGGGCTTCCTCCCAATGGGCAGTGGAAGGAGAGCAAACACCCTATTAGGAATATCTGCGGGCTTGAAGATTTTGAAAAATTGTTTTACTAGGGTTTAATCTTTTCATTAGAAAAAATATCAGGCAGCTTAGTAACAGAAAGCTAGGCCCTGTCAAAACAACTTCTGTGAACCTTCTCAGGTGTAATCAAAAACAGTAAGGGATCCCTAAACTGTTTAAGCATGACAGGCTGATGTATTAAACAGTCTAGCACTGGGAAGAACCTGTCAAATTATTTTCCAAATAATTATGCACTTCCTCTGCCTTCTTTGAAGGACACATGCTGTGAAATACTACTACTACTACTACTACTTGAATACTACCCGTTTGTCCCAGCTTCTGCAAAAGATTTTCCTTTCCCCACCAAAATCAGATGGAAAAGCAGCCTTGTGGCATTCTCTCATGAGGAGTTAAAATGAAGACTGTGGCCATGGAGAGAATCCAAGAGCTAAATTCAGTATTGAGTAATTCTGCTAGAGTAACAGCATTTAAGGCATCTATTTTTGAACTATTTTTAAGCAACTAATGAGGAGCCAATTTGAATTTGCCTGTTGGGTGGGCACATATGCCTTCCTGCCCTTTTGGTAAGGACTTTGTAGCACGTCTTGTTAGCCAGCAGTGCAAAAAAATGCTCCCTGATCCAGAGCATGCACATGTGTGCTCATTCTAAAGCACGGGTCAAAATCTTCTCTCATCTACACCTATGGAGCACAACCTGGCCTGTCATGAGCCTCTACTGCATTCTCACACAGCAATGGCTCTCCTGACAGAGAGTGTGTGCTCTTTATCATTTTCTCTCCATGTTTGCTCCAGGAAGCCAATGTCCCTTTCACACCCTTCCATCCTGAGCAAGTCACAGGAAGGCACAATCAGAAATCTCCCAAGGTCTGTGCTGCCAAAATGTGCTGTGAGGATGCAGTCATTTATTACACCCAGTTCTCCCTAGTCTTCATCTGTTCCCTCCTGAGTATTGCATACACTCTGCTAAACAAGTGGGAGAAAGGGAAAAGTATGACCCAAGCCTTCCAGATAAATTATCTTTTCTTTAAACAAGGGTCAGACTGAGGAACAGGGTGAAATGGGAGCAGTATAACTAGAGTGACCTGATGTCAACCATTTGCTATATGATCTGAAGCACCAGACAACACAACTCCAATTACCTCCACAGTCTGTGCAACTTCATCCTTTCTAAAGTCAGGCACTGCTGTTTCACACATTGCACAGCAACTGCAGAAATCACCTGCTGCTGCACAACTCACCAATGGAAAACAACCTGGTTGGCCACTGTCAGTTTGGGGTGTTAGTGGGGTTTTGTTTTAGAGATACAAGAAGAGAGCTCAGGTCTGGCTCTGCAAGCTTGCCTGAGACACATCCCTCAGGCACTCAAGAGTTTTTCCATCATCATTCTTTCATATTTCATAATGGGAGAAGAGCTGTCATTAGGACAGGTCCCACTGGATGCCATTCATCCTCCTCTTTTCCTCAATGCTCCTACTTTTCCACATGCTTTCACAGCTTCCCCTTGATGCCCATCTCCATTCAGTCTTGTTCACGACAGCAGCACACCTTTCACCCACGTTCACTGCCATCACCATGAGCGTCCTGAACCCAGTCCTATTCCTCTTCCAAAAAAGAAAACAGGGAACATGTAGAAACTGTAGCAACAAAACATGTTGCTCTGCCCAAGCGAGGACTATGGTCCTTCCTTCGGGATCCACCTCTCTCAGGACCTACAGTAGGAACCTCCATCCAGTGTCCAGTTCAGCAGCTGCTGTGTTGTGTCACCATTTGCTCCTGTTTCAGCAGGGTGCAGTAATGAAATGGGGATCTCTGGCCCCAAGCCCTCAGTTACACGGGGAGTTTAATTCAAAATTATTATAAACCACTCAGGCCAGGGGGAAGGGAAAAAAAAAATTATAGGTTTATTGTGGTAGCTTTTGTCCCAGAGATAAAAAATATTCTCAAAATTTGGGAAAAAAAAAAAAACACTAATGGCAGCATTATGAAGGTTTTAAAGATAAAAATATAACAAAATTTAATGGTTTCAGATACTCTTCATGTCATTGTAACTGTAAAATGCCTTTAATATGGAAACAAATTAAATTTGGCAAAGAATTAGTGCATAAGACATCCCAATTGCATTTTGTAATTCAAAAAAACCTGAAAAGAGATAAGATACTGTGAATTAAAAATAACTTCTGCATGTTAAATTCTCATGAACTTTCATTACGGTTTGTGTTATATGTCCCAAAAGTACTATTGTATGTTGTAATACACTACATCCCTTTATTTATAAAATACTTTTAAACCTACCGATAGCTAGAGCCAGAAAAGTGACTATATAGAAATGTTATCTTCTCAAATTACAACTTCATCTCCAATGTGTGTCTTTAAAAGAGAGATGCAATCTCAATTTCAATATTTCAGATGCACAACTGAACTTTCTAAGAGTTCAGTGCCAATTGAATCCATGTACAGTTCAGTTGTGTCTGTTTATTTTACTGATAAAACCTGGTACCAAAGCTGACACAGCTATATTAGAGATACAGCTGGATTCTCTTCTAGCTTGGGAATTACCTGCAGGCTAACCAACTGTCCCATAGCTGCAGTTCTTCTTTACAGATGATGAATGAAGGAATCAGAGGGGACTTGTTCAGACTTTCTTGGGCTGGGTTCACAAGGCTACCATCCAGAAAGAAAAAAGGGGTTTATTTCATTTTCCCTACAAGCATACATCTTTTATCAAATGTTCAAGTGACCTGACAAATAGTTTGGCATCCCTATAGAGTAGTATTTTTCAGGTTAGAACCCAAGAAGCTTTCATTTGGAATGCTATATTGTCATCTCTTGAGAGTTTTAAAATTGGATGTGGCTTGGCCTCTCAGATTAATCTACGTCTCCCACAGAGCACCATGTATTGGGCCTCCTTCTTGAGCATACCAAGAAAGTTTCTTTGGTGCTTAATGGCAAATATTTCATTCCTTAAAGAAAACTGTTAACATGAAACAACAAAGTTTGTAGCAAGACAAGTAATTTCTGTTTGTTTGTTTGTTTGTTTGTGTGTTTGGGTGTTTCAGATGTTCAGCTTTCTGATGAAAAGGCCAAAGATTTTTGTAAAAAAAATCTGAAGTCCTCCTTTTCAGTCAAAAGTAGACGAGAAACAAACTTTTTGAAATCATTCTAAACAGGTGGGGGGTGAAAAAACAAGCTCTTGCAGACTTCAACGTTTACCATCACTCCAACCACAGAGTTATTTAACTATATTTGACCATAAGACCCTATTAATCTTACTAGACCATAAGATCTTTCACACAAACAAGAAATTCATGTATTTCAAATCGGCCTGCTCTCCTGCTTCCTGGCATGCCAAAAGCATATTCAGCTCCCAGAGAATTTTTCTCCTCACACCTCAGCAAACTATAATCCTTATCAAGGAAAGGATCGCACTTTGGATGGCACCATGAGTTTGGAAGGGAAGTCCCTCCTCTTCAACTAGCCAGATGGAACACTATGTTTTATGTCCTGAAAACAAAACTGGTTTCTTTTAAGACCAAAAGGATTCATTAAAACATTTAATTTGACATCTTGCAAAATATCCTGCTTTCTGTAATTACTTATGCCATAAGAACTGTCCTGAAAACTTGTCATGGACCAAGATCCAACAGTCTCCATTTTCTGAATCTCACAGCACAACAGTGCCACAGCTCTTGAGTCCCATCACTTCAGGGTCAGCTGCTACTCCATTTGCAAGCACATAAGGCCACTGGTACAGAAGCCCAGTTTTGTGCCAGCACTCACTTTGACCATTTAATAATTTACCAAAAAAAAAAACAAACTTAAGACAAACTAGGTGGAAACCACACATTACATAAAGACACCTGCACTCTAGTTGACTCTAAAGTCAGCTGTTTAAAGAGTATTTTTATTGTTTCCTTCATGGAATCATAGAATGGTTTGGATTGGAAGGGGTCTTAATGGTCATCCTGTTTCAAACACCTTGCCATGGGCAGGAACACCCTCAACTAGACCAGGTTGCTCAAGGCCCTATCCCACCTGACCTTGGCCCTTTTCTCACCATAGCAAGTTCTAAGGCATCAAGTGCATGAACAAGTCTCACATAAGACATAGCTTTCCCTGAAAACCTTTTGCACCTGTAAGTCCAGCCATCTCAGCCAGACCACCTCCTGGAGTAACATCCAGCTCCCTTTGCAGGCTCTCCTTGTTGCCTACACAACATAGCAAGTACCAGCAGGGAATTATAAACCAGGGAAGGACAAAGCATTTCAAACTGGGAGCTGCTTTCATCCCTACTTTCCAGCCCAAGGAGCAGATGGGAAGAGGGTAAAACAGGAGGCCAAGGTGGCAGAAACAGCCCTCACCCAAATGGAGGTAGGGGCTGCTCAAAGCCATCAGGCACTAGTGTTTCACACAATGAGGAATCAGAGAATATCCTGAGTTGGAGGGGACCCTCAAGCATGCTCAAAGAGACAGCTATACAGACTCCTTCTGGCATCTCATAAGTCTAGAAGAAACCCGAGAACTTACACCCAATTAATATTCACATTTAATCCAAGCCTGATACATATCACTATTTTGTTACCCAGCTGATGTACAATTTATCCAGCTTTACCTGTAGAATAGAGGTCTCATCCATTAGATCTGGACTCCCTCAAGAGAAATTTGAGTCAATGAGGATTCTTGGCCCTCTGATGGTCGTTTTAGCAGCCAGAGATTGTTTTCACTGTTTGTCTTCAAATATCAGCTCTGCACTATTACCTGACCCAACTCAAGAAGGAAAGAATTTATATTTGTGTTAGCATTTTCAAAAACATCCCTCCTGCTTGCATCATCATTACTGCAAAGGGTTTCAAATGCAGTATCTGGCATCCTACAACAACTGAGCAGCTCTCTGATGAAAAACCTGCACTGGTACCAGGCAGATTTGACATGCATTTTAGAAGTTTTGTGCTTGCTTTTCTAACATCTTATATCACCATTCTGATTTTGTTTTAACTTCCCTCTAGTTACCTGGATTGGGTGGCTATCTGTGCTGTATCCTCACATCACATCTGTAAAACAATACTCCACTTAAGTTTCTTGTGAAAGGACTTAAGCTTCTTGAGAGTCTCTCTCAGAGGAACTGAGAAGGGTAATTCCAGGATTTGCAACAATGCATCCTGCCCATAATTTCAAGTAGGGGCATTTTGCCTAAATGAGAAGTACCGAAGGAATACAGGGAGAGGGGAGAGGTAAGGATTTAGTTCTCACTACGTGCTGTCAGAGCTATTTCATCACACTTACTCCAGATGACCTGCAGCAATTCTGTGGAACTTGTCAGTATGTTACAAGTGAGGTATTCAAAGCACAAAAAAACCAAACCAAAACAAAACAAAACAAACAAACAAACAAAAAAAACCCACCCAAAGAGTTAATTTTCATTACTAATGGAATGTGTATAACAAATATAACAAATATATATCAGATTTCCTAACTATAGGACAGTGGTCACTTACAGTGCTCTGCCAGTGTTCCTGTTTTAATGTAGGCATCAAACAACAGAAAGCACAAACAAACTTCATTTCTGAGCCTCCATTACTGTCTTAAGAACCAGATGATTTTACATATAGCATTTGATTTCTGCCATATTGCAGACTCAGACAGACATGAACAAGCAACTTTTCATAATGCTCTGAACCCCCATCAGATGGTCATATTTCAGCACCAATGACATGCCCATTAGCACAACCCTTTCATTCACAGCAGCCACACCCAGCATTTGCAGAAGACTCTGGGACAGAGTCTCTCTTGGGAAAGTTAAACCCCTGAGGAGATTTCCCTTTGGTTTATATAACAACACTACATTTCTGCTTCCAAATCCCAAGAAACAGTCTCTTTTCTCCTTTAGTCTACATCTGTCAAAAGCCTGATATTCCAGTGTTTCACACTCAGAGAAAGGTTTCGAGTCTTAACCTTTTCAGAATTAATTGCATTTCCCATATCCATCAGAAGAGATTTCTTGGAGAAATAAATTTGGCCAATAAAGTGATATGCTGCTTTAATTCTGTTTGAACAGAATAGGCAAGAAAGGGGTGAGAGTCAGGGCTATTCTGTATCACGTGTAATAGAAGGAAAGAATACTCATGGGACAAAGGATCCAAACTGGTGCAAATGAAACTTCTCTCAGCTTGCACACAGTGACATCAACAGTACTGGACACAGACACTAATACTAGGCTAGCCCAGAGACACCTTTCCTCTTTAACACTTGTGAGACATTTTTATTGAGAATTAAAAATTAAAGAAATGTTAAAAATACAGGGTTAGCCAGAGAGCAAACACACTGTAGAAAGATGCTATTCCTCTTCCACATCTCGAGAACCCTGAGGCCTGCAAGCTCAGGACACATGACACTTAAAAAAGACACGGGAAACAGAAGGCTGTGGGAAGGCAAGTCATGAGGCTATTCCTCGTACTTGCCAAAAAAAATGTCACCACATCTACCCTTTGCCACAAAAAGCTGAGGATGAGGGTCAAGTGTCAGCATGGGGGGTAGAAACAGGCAGCCAAGAAAGAAGAGGTGGGCAGATGCCTGTGGGGTCTGCCATGAGGGAAAAAAAAAGAAAAAGCATCTTACAAACCTGTTCACTACAAGTCCCACATTCATAACTGTTTCCTAATGGAAGGCTGTGAAAAGCCAAAACAAACATTCCCAATTCTTTTTGAACCCATCAGACAATATAGGAAAAATATGTGCATTTTATGGTTTGAGGGCACAACCTTTTAATTATGTGTTTGCATTGTCATGTCCAAGACCTTTTTTCTCCTCAAAAATTAATATTTCCTCAAGCAATGCAGCTATTTATCTTGGATGAAGATGAATTGAAACAGAATCTGCCTGCGCAGAGAAAGGCACAGAAGGGTTAGAACATGACACCTAGGGGAATTCAGAACACACTGCAGTGCAATCCTCATCTTTTTTCTAGGGCCTTTTCAACTCGGTTCCCTCAGGTCTTAAGAGTTTCCAGATACTGTTTTGCATACGTTATATGTGCATATGCAGAGGCACTTAGAAAACAGAGAACAAGTACAGATAGTGGGGAGGGTAGGGAGGCACTGAAGAAAATAAAATGTAGACATTTTCTCTGTATTGGAGCTGAAGGAAAAGCAGTTCTGGCATCCAAGAGCAACAAGTGTTCTGGCATATAATCACCTCTCACTTCTCTGTGATAAAGCACAGCCTCATGAGCTGAGAAAAATGTCAATCAACTGCTTTTGCCACTAAAGACTTATACCTGCAGAAAGACTGTAAAGTAATAGTTTACATATGATACTTAAATTAAAATATATTGTGTCATTACAAGAAAATCCAGGCCTACTTTGGAAAAGACATTACATTTAGTCATAATTGGGGCTCTCAGAAAACTTACATCTAGTGTTCAGGCATCAACTTTCCCCCCTTCAAGTCTTACAGACTTAGTAGTTGGCCAACAATTCACACAGTAACTTCCAAAATGTGCATAACAGCAATAACAGAAGCAGAAATAGCAGAGTCCATTTTTACTTAATTACTTAATGGATAACTAAGTGCTAAAGCACCAAGAGGACACTGAAGGAGGACTTTTTCCATAATCAATCTAATTATTATTTTACAATAGAAAAGTTTTTTTTGCACACCTTTCAAGCTAGGACATTAAAAACAAGAAAGTAATGCTTCCTACACCATTTACACAACTTGTCACTAACATGGACCCAGCTTAGTGTGAGTGCCAATGAACAGCTACTTTATCAAACACTGTGCAACAGCATATTAGGAGGGAAAATCCAGGCTTAGTCACTCCGTGAGAATTCTGACATCTGCAAAGATTTCAATGAGATACTTTTGGGCAAAACCAGTTGGGCAGCCAAGTCTGGGTTTAGTCATGGGTGAAATTTCCACACACACTAACACTCACAGGCCGTGAATGTCCTGCCGTGGAAGGGTGAAATCTTCCCCCTTGTGACCTCCACTTCACTTCTCTGTTGATTAAGCTGAATCTCAGCTGCACCTAACACCTGACTGTCCCCAGGTGTTGCAATCGGGGAGAGCAAAGAACACCCTCTCTAAGTACAAGAATATTATTTGCAAATACTTTAGCTTTCAGAAGTTTGCCTGGAAAGTATTGTAGTACAGACTCAAGATGTTCTGTTACGAAAGGAGGGGGAAACAGAAATATGAAATATGTTCCAAATGAATCCCAAAATTTTGAAATCTATGAGGCATAACTTGACCAGAGAGACCTGTGAGGTTTCCCATTAGATTACTTGCCCATACTGTAAATCCTTCACTTGCTCCATTAAAAGGTGAATTGCATAAGGGCCTCATCCCCCTCAGAAGTGAATTGACAAGGCACTGTGACCTACAACTGTTTTGTAATCCAGCAGAAACATCCCTTTTCTTCTTTGTAAACCACTGATGGCATTATTGTTTCTGTAACCTCAAAAAAAATTAAAACTAGGAAAAGAGATGGTTGGATTTCTCAGTCAAAATGTTATTTCCAAACTTAGACTCCCCAAGTAAAGGTTCCCAGATAAAACAAAACAAAACAAAAAACCCTCTTCAGGCAAACTGGAAACAGCCAGGCCAATAATTTATTTCTCTCTGGTTTAATGTGCATGGGGCAGCAGTGCTTTATTTAGCTGCAGCAGCAAAAGCTCAACTCAACCTCGGCCACAAAAATACTTGAAAACTCAACATACTTACCATTATCACAGAGAGGGAGGTGGTTAGTCTTAAAAGACCCCTGAAAAATGGGGCAGCTCTGATGGCAGCAGAGACCTGTATCAATCCATATTCCATATTCATTAATTTGAACACCAAAAAAGGAAACAAGGATCAATCCCATCATCTCTCCACCTGTACACAAGAAGAAAAAGAGCAATCCTTTTGCCAGTGATGATGTTTTCTGTAAATGCTTTAATATTCTGTTCATCACAGATTAATTTTGTCAGGTTCTGTAGCAACTCCTTTCCCACAAAAAGCTCTAGTAACATTTCCTTAGTATGACCATTTACTTAATGCCAATCACAAGCCTGAAGCTGCCAGATTTCCCAGACTTTGAAGAAAAAGGACTAACAGCATGTCTGTCTTCATGTCCTTCCAAGCACAATGAGAATTAACCTTATAGCAAAAGTCAAAAGTATAGGTCGCAGAAATACACACTGGGATATTTCAGATTAAAAGGCCACACTTGTAGAATTCCAGCCTTATATAATTTCTCAAAATTAAGTCTGCATTCATCCCATAAACCTGCCAAGTAAAATATTACAGTCATGTAACAGGCAAAAAAGGAGTAATAGGTATTAATGACTTGGCCAAAACTAACCAGGAATGAAGTTGTGAAGAGAACCCAGGAGTCCTCAGACCAACGCACACGGAAGAGCTAAACCAAAACGTAGCAGAGCTGTGCAGGTAATTGCTGATGTGATACACAACATTCCATTCCGTATGCAAGGAATTAGACAGACAGACATGAGGGCCAGACAACGAGCGGGATTTGTACATTCACTTCCCAGAAATCGTGAATTATTACTATTATTATTGTTATTGTTATTGTTATTGTTATTGTTGTTGTTATTATTATTATTATTATTATTATTATTATTATTATTATTATTATTGCAATAGTCATTTTTATGATCTATATTATACAGTTATTTTTCTCTTGACTGAGTAGAGGGGGAATTAGCTCAAATGGTAGAGCGCTCGCTTAGCATGCGAGAGGTAGCGGGATCGATGCCCGCATTCTCCAGAGCTGCATTTTGCTGAACCAGGGGCTGGAGAGCAGCCCTGCGGGAAGGGCCCCAGGGGCTGATGGCGAGTGGAACATGAGCCAGCAGTGCCCTGGCAGCCAGGAGGGCCAGCCCTGTCCCGGGGGGGCATCAGGCACAGCATCGGGCAAGGGAGGGGATTGTCCTGCTCTGCTCTGTGCTGGGATGGCCTCAGCTCCGAGTGCTGGGGGCAGTTCTGGGCGCCACAATATAAAAGAGACATTAAGCTGTTACAGAGCATCCAAAGGAGGGCCATGAGGATGGTGAAGGGTCTGGAGGGGAAGCCGTACAAGGAGCAGCTGAGATCACTTGTTCTGCTCAGCCTGGAGGAGACTGAGGGGAGACCTCATTGCAGTCTGAAACCTCCTCATGAGGGGAAGCGGAGAGGCAGACACCGATCTCTTCTCTGTGTGACCAGTGACAGGACTCGAGAGAATGGCCTGACCCCGTGACAGGGGAGGTTTAGGTTGGGTATTAGGGAAAGGTTTTTCACACAGGGAGGGGTTGGACAATGAAGCAGGCTCCCTAGGGAAGTGGCCACAGCATCAAACCTGACAGAGTCCAAGAAGCATTTGGAAAATGCTCTCAGACACATGGTGTGATTCTTGGGGTGTCCTGTCCAGGGCCAGGAGGTAGACTTTGATGATCTTAGTGGGTCCCTTCCAGCTCGGGATATTCTATGATTCAATGATTTGAGGAGCATCATCTTGCACCATTGTACAGTTTTTTCCCATTTATTCATACAACTGCTCTATTTGATTGATGGATGCCGTTCTGGAATGGTTTTTAAAACTCTGTGTAGTTCTAGAATGGTTATAAAAATTAGGTTATCGGGTCAAAAACATGAGTGCTGACTGATAGACTTAACTATCTATATCCATTCAGCCAAGTACACCACGTTTCGGCAAACAGTGCATATTAAAAACTGATTTAGAAAACACTTTGGGGAAGGCAGGGGCAGAAGGTTGAGCACTCAACTAATTCTTTTTATATTTTTTCAGTATTTTTGAATGGCATTATACACTCCTCAGCCATGACCCCTTGCTTCCGGAACATTAAGCCTCTCAGCATTACTGCAAGAACCTTGCTCTGGTCCACAACAGCTTTCTAAAAAACGCAACAAAGACCCAGCTGCAGTATTCTCCAAAGTTCAGGGTGTTATGTCCAAGATTAAGGTTCAGGCTATTACATACATAAGAAACAGATGAAAAGTCTGGATCTGAACACATAGCTTTACAGTTACAGAGATGGAGCCAGAAGCTGAGACTCTTTCTGGATCTCCAGAGGATTCAAATGATCTGCACTTGGAAAGTCCACACTTTTGGCTATGGTCCTTCCACAGCTATTCTCAGATGATATTTCTTCACTCTTTCCCCCAATTTTAGCATCTCTTTCCAAGCAAACCATCCTGTTCTACCTCTACAGCCTCCTCTAAGCACTTGGTGCTTTGCTATTGCCAAGTTTCAACCTACAATTCAGATTGTTACTACTTGACACAGGCCTTTTGTACAGGAAGCACAAACCAGGACTGAAGTGAAGCATAGGAATAACCAGGCCACTGGCAACCCCAGAACCTGCTGTTCAACAGCTAAGGATGAAAGAAAATGCCAAAGCTTTGCAGAGGGACGTGTATCCAGATTCTTCATGAGTCCCTCGTTTAAAATGCTATGTGATTGCTTGCTTCCCACCTTCACAGCATCTGCAACACAGAGGAAGAGACATGAAGAGATACAAAATATTAAAAGGTCCTTCTACAAAAATGCAGTTTGTAGCAGTTCTCATTCGCCTTAAGCTTATTTTTTAAAAAGCAAGGAGTTTACATGACAGCTTCAGCATCTAGGGCACTTCCAGGAAAACAAGGAATATATGTTCTCTCCAGTCTGGTCTGTGTGATGTTAATTCTGATCTAAATAAGAAAAAACTGCAGCGATTTAAGCCAAAGAAAAGCAACTGGACTACTTCAGCAAGACTCTTTCCCCCTTCCTTTACCCCCTTCCTTTCCTTTCCTTTCTTTTCCCCCTCCCTTTACCTTGAGAGGTAGCAACTCAGGGTCTTCCCAGCATATTTGCCTCAATTAGGAGCATTACATTACTTAAAGAAAACCATTATGAGTAAATATGTTTCAATATACCCCAAAGTTATTTCAGTTTCTTCTCAAGTATCAATGACATAACTCCCCTTAGACTGAAGGCTTGATTAGAATATCTGACTCCATCTAGACCAATCCATGCACTTAATGAACAGCTTGTTTCTAAAATTTCCCTCTTGAGCTGATTTATGCTTAATATTAAAAACAAAACAAAACAAATTAAATTATTAAGTGGATGAATATAACTTGCCTTGCTGCCTGTACAGAATCTGTCAATTTACACAAAAAGCCAACTTTCCCTTATATATTCCAATTAAGTTGCTTTCTTAACTAATAAATCTAGTTTACTAGATCAGTTTGTTATTTATTCTACCAGTCTATCTGGTTTATTAATGCTTATATTCCTCTACATAAACTTCTGGCTGCTGAAACCCAAAATTCCCAAAACCAGGAATTACTTTGTGCTATCTAAACCCAGAAAAGAGGGGGGAAAAAAGAGAAAAAATATTAAAATGCACAGCCTGGCCTTGACCGCTTTGCCCACACAACATTGTAGCTCTATAAAATGGGATTAGCTGACAAAGAGTGTATCATTCCTGAGGAGCACTTTCGTGGATAAGCACAGCGCTTGGAGCTGACAGATGCGTTGCAATTAGAAAGCTTTGCACTGGAGAGCCCCATGGAGAGCTGGAAAGACTTAGAGGTTTCCTCTTCCACAGCAGCACAGGCTATACTCAAACCACACCTAAAAGGCGTCTGTCCCACGCGTTCCTAAAGCTCTCCTTTGGTAAATACTGGCATCAGTTATTTCAACATTTTGCAGCTTAGACTGCTGGTTATCATGCTGACCACAGCCAGCCTTTCTGTACAGCTCTGCTATTCCTGGATGCTTTCTCAATCTCTGCCATCCGGAATAGCTGAACTCCCCAAGCAGGTACAACCTCCTTCTTCCAGTCTGGAAAGCAGCTGGCATGTTTTGGACATCACCACAGCCTAGACAGTAACAATGTGAACTCTGTTCTTGGAACAAAGAGCAAGAGGTCTGTGGTATTTGACCCACCTGATCCCCGCTCAGAACTACAAGGAAAAATTAAAATACAGCCAACATCTAGTGCAAGAAAATTTCTTCCAGACCCCAGATTGGCAACCAAAGGGACACAAGATACTTCCCAATCTTGTATTTGCTTTTTACATTATTCCAACCTCTCAAACAAGAATATATTCCAAATTCAAAATAGTCAATAAAAGAAGAAAAACCCGATTACTCTGCCCTGATTTTGAAGCCATATGATTGTGTAACTCACTTATATCAAAGCCTCAAGTTCTATACATATGTCTTTGCTACCAGTAAAGGAATGCACACTCAAAAACAGCACATATGAGAAGCAATTTGAAGCTTGCCACAATGCCAAAATAACTGAGAGAGAAAAAACAGAAGAAAGAGGGGTTTTACAATTACAGTAGAAATGGTTGAGCAAGAAGAGCAAAGCACAGAGAATGGAGGTGTAGGACCTGTTTATATCCAGGGGTTTGTACCACTCACTCTTCCTGATGGAATCAGTGCATTTAGTAGGGACAGATTTCTCCCTGGTGGCAACAGGAGCTGCCACACTGCAGGAATGAATACATGTGCAGTACTGAGACTTTCTCATGGAAGAAACCCACTGCTTCTTAACCCCCTTCTCTTGCCTTCCCATGACCTCCTATTCCTCCTTCTCCAAGGAATATCAGCGCCTGCTGGAAGAGCTACAAAAAACTACTGAAATGACTGTTCAGTGTAAATGTGTGAGGATAAGCTATGATGGAAGGAAGTGCTGTCATACTGGCATAGCCACATACAGCCCCATCTGGAGCTGCAATCTTTCACTATCACAGTTTAAAAGCAAAACCGTACACTTGACTGGATTGGATCAGTACACAAGACAAAATTCAGCATCTTACAAGTTCTTTGTTATTTGGTTCTTACTGCTTCTCTTTAAAGTGGCAAGCGTGCTTATTACTAATCTGCTGGATCTCAACAGGGTAATAATATTATCTGCTTCTGAAGCACTGACTGATAAGCTCACATTACGCTGAGATGAGCCAAATCTAAATGATCCTAACTAAAGTCTTACAGCTGCAAGCATAATTCCCTTTTTCAGCTCCTAAGAACAAGAGAACAGTGAACAAGCTCCTTTTCCACATTTAGTCTTATTACAAGCTTATTAGAGACATCATCACTACCTTCAGCATGTGCATGACCTTACTAAGTCCAGAACGATTTGATGCTTAATTCCTTTCAGATCTATCCAGTTTCAACATGATGTACTCTTTATAACTTGTAGCCACACCAAATGAAAAATTGGCTCTAAGACCATCCAGCCTCTAGGCTGGATCAGCCTGACTATTTTTGATTCAGAGACAGACAAAAAAAAGCCATGAAATTATCGTGGTTTCAGATGTTTCCCCTTAACAGCAAAAAATAGTTTTGTTTTGAAAAATAACATTTTGCAAGCATTTAGTCCTTAAAATAAATTTTTTAAGGGGGGGGGGGGGGG
>VZTR01015637.1:34807-61322 GCA_013400775.1 Chaetops frenatus
AACGCTTCTCCTGTAGCAACCCAAATAGCCACAGATACCAAGTCCTTGTACTAAGTGACAAAGGCGGCTTTTATAAAGAAAATGTAAATACATATTATAGCAAGCAATACCGAATCAAGTATTGCAAGTCAAATAACAGACTAGAATTGGTGGCAAGCACAGGAAAGCACGTGTGCTTTCTATATACTTAAATAAAGTGTTTAGAATTGTCCTGATTCCAGGCCATATCAGTAGGAGGGGGTGTGGCCAAGACCCTGAGGAATTCGATACCGTTTTACATCAGGGACATCTGAAACTCCAGGAACAGGGGAAAGGGGCTCTTTTTCTTCCAAGAAGGAGTAAGCATGGAAGACCTAGGGTCTGTCCACAATTGTTTCTCATCGACTTGGGCTTCATGAGCACTTGGCATGTAAATCACCCTCTCTTTGCATATTTTTGTTATTACTAGAATTGCTGTTACTGTTTTTTTCCTTATCTGAGTGCTATTTCCAGTAAATTGTTCTTATCTCAATCTGTGATTTCTGCTTTTTTTTCCCCCACCAGAGAGGGGAGGGGAGCAGCTTGTGGTTTTTATTGGGAATACTAAGCTGGGGAGTACCATTCCTAAACCACTATGAGTCCAGTCACTAATGACAAGCCAGTCAGTATCCACCACTTGTTTTATGTGTATATGATGCTGCCCATGTGGAAGAATGAACAAATACATTTTAAAAATTTATGAATTTGTAAAACTAGAAGTGGCCATTTGCAATGTCTGTGAAATCAAGCAGTCATTTAACCTCAGTTTGAGTAATTCTTTTTCTACTTCCTCTGGATTCCTCATATGTATTTTTTTAGAAGGATACTTGTACTGAAAATCCTGTATCAGATTCAAGGACCTCTTCAGCTGTTTAACCACAAAATCCCAAGCCATTCAGGGAATATGTATTCCCTGCCTATTTATTAACAAAATACTTGCCATTTTAAGTTCCTGGATTACAGTTTGTGCTGGGTTACCTATTCGTGTCCTCATAGATGATCAAATGATGCCCCTCATCCAACTGGAGCTGAGAATAACAAACATTTTTCATCAGCTTCCAGTTCCAGATTTCTAGTTCAAGCACAGCCTGTCTCCTGGAGATTTATATACCTATCTACAAGGCCTATACATTTTGTAAAGCAGAATTAGGATTCCAAATTGAAGAAGAGCTTGTATGATACATACAGCTACGTTTTATGCTCTTTTACATGTTTAGCTCCCTTTCGTTTCTTTCTTTCTCTTTTCTTCCCCCCTCATTTTGACATGTCAGTAAATGCCTCTCACTGGAAAAGTTTAAGTGTGATTAAATTTCAGTGATTAAAAGATTAAGTGTGACTTTTGTCTCTACATGAATTCATTTTAAATACTCAGGTCTGACACACCTTTGAATTTTTGCCATCTGAAATTTGTGTAGCGGCTAACTGGAAGAAATTGTTAATAACTCTATTCACATAGATATGCTCATGGCGATCCTCCCTACTTACATTTCTGAGTTGTTTCTCACACTCAAGACAAGAGTTCAAGGAAAAAAATATAGTAAATATTATGTAATAGTTGTCATACATACCTGCAGGCATTATGTAAACAGTCCACTGTGAGATGTAAGGATGGACCAAAACAAAGAAAGAAAGAAAAGTGCCAAAACCCTCTAATGCCATCACATTATACACACACATTGCCACCACAAGAAAATTGCCCTTTTGTCCTGCCCACATATCCCACATTTGCTCATAAGCAATGAGTAAGGCCTGGACTCATCCCATCTAACTTCAGGGATGTGACTGGTGCAACCAGGTAACTGGCCTCTGACTCTGTGGCCACCAGAGAGCACCGGTGCCTCCAGGAAGATTTGGAGCACATGGAATGCTCTACAGGCGGCCAGCCTGCCCACCCTGCACCATAGCAGATGGAGGAAATGCAGCCAGACCATGCAGAGAGCTCTTTGCAGGCTGCCACTCGTGCACAGCAGGGACTCGGGATCTGTGCATCTTTCATTAAGGATTTTTCTGCTGGTACTTCAAATTATGCCGTGTGTCAGAAATTTTCAATTTGAATTCCTCCCCATTTATGCAAATTTGAAGTCCTTGGTCAGTATGAACAGTTAAAGACTTGTTTCTAACCTGCAAACTTATTGCTTCCCTTCTCTCATGAGGATGTTATGAAAGGATTAATACTCAGTTAATCAACAGAAAGAAGCTCCTAGACATCCTAGCAATACTAGACAGCTATAAAGCCTAAAGCTAATTAGATGCTAGGTGGTCAAGACACAGACATTGCAATCCAAATGGTTGAAGATACTTTATCTGGTCCTTCTAGTTTTCCATATACCTATTTTGAAGTTAACAGGAATGAAACCAAAAATGTTTGAAATAGAACATAGCAGAAGGTGTTTCCACTGGCTGCTTTGCATTCACCAAAAGCAAAGGGAGTTTTTACATGAGATGACTACACTGCATTTCAGTGCTGCATTATTTTTCATCATAATATAGTTCAGTATAAGAGTGACATTTCATTCAAAACTAATGTTCAGGGTTTTATCTTAATTGAGATTAATTTACGTTTCTATACAAATGAAGATACGCCCAAAATAATAAAAAAAAAAAATAGAAAATATTTCAGTAGACATCTGGAGAAAAATTACAGGAACACACAACCAGAGTAATAATATATTTTCCAAGCACAAGGTTTCATCCCCTCTGTGGATAGCTATTAAACAGCTCAGATAGCACATTTATGGAAACCTTTAAGCCAAGATTCAGCTGTGTGCAGTTGTGACAAGTTGTCAGATGATTGTATCTCAAGCATTTGTTCCCCTATATCTCAAAGATAGCTTATGGGCAGAACATATCTACAACAGACAGATGAAACTGGGAGTAGCTCAGCCTTCACCAAGCTTAGGTAAGGTTTTTGTTTTTGAAAACTTTACTCTGAGACAGTTCAAAGCCAGGTCAACTTTTTGCCAAAATTCCAAAGTCCAACGTGAGCTAGAAGGACAGCTATCCTGGAGCCAGTGGCTACACATTTAAAGCAGTAGCCTATCTTCACAGCTAGGTAGAAAGGAAAATAATCCTCCCAAGTATCCTTTTAAAGTTTTGACAGCTTATATATTAAGTATACATGCACATATCCTGAAATTGTCCACCCTGCCCATGGAAACACTGAGCTTTTGGAACAGAAGCATTAGTCAATGTGATTTTAAAAAAATAGAAAAAGAAAGATAGTTCTGCCAGATTCTTGGCAAAACATTATCTACATCATGATTTCCTCACAGAGAGAAAGGTGATGAATTGAGGAGAAGCAAATGCAGGCCAAGGGGCAGTAGGGCACTTAGAAGACAGCTTTGTCTAATCTATGGGCTGAAGATTAGATATTCAATTCCAGTCAAAGGAATGGTACTCCGGGTTCTGTTGTGGGTGTGGAAGATACCGTGATGGGTCCTTTCCAAGTTTAAATGCAAACTGGTTTATACAAGATTATTTTTGGTTAAAGTCACTGTGACATAGCTTCTTTCAGCTGCCTCATTATGTGAGTTTATTAAAAAAAAAAAAAATAACTGTATGCTTCTCTCTCAGATCACACAATTTCTTTCCTGCCTTTTTCTGCCAAGTTATAATAAAATAAGGACTGTGACCTGAGCAGGATCTCCTAGAGCTAACAGAAAACGAAAAACAGTCTGAATAAGAGCTCATGCTACAAAGTTAAGGTAAAAATAAAAAATGGCAAAATTTAAAAAAATGTATACAGAAAAGCTCTTTAAGCACCACAGCCCTACAAAACACATGCTGTTCTCCCATTTTCAGGTATGAGCTGGCAAGGTGCTAACCACTCCATGAACTTTTGGAGTCAGCAAGGCACCACTCTTAAACAACATAAAATAACTCTTAGGAGTTTTCTTTATGTCTGGCACTAAATCTTTGCTAGATGATCTTACATTTAATTCTATACTGTCTTCTAACATACTGGCTCTTACTGGCTTATGTCGATGCATGTTTTGGTTTTTATTCCAGAGAGTAATAAGCAGTGTTTTTTCTGTACTTAAGCAGTTTGTGCAAGGTTTCTGTAATGCACCATGAGAAAGCCAAAGGTTTCCCAATGGAAGGGGAAATGGCTGTCAAACATAGCACTTTGGCTCCAGGTTGTTAAAAGAGTAATAGTGACAAACCTGACCTCTTGCAAACAGAGGTCCTCTGGAAACCATGGCATTTCCACAGGACTAACAGGAGTCACACACAGGACTCTGCTCCTCGTCCTGCTGGTTTGACAGCTGGATTTTGGTTACGATATCCCACTGTGGTGCTCAACAGCACAAAGCCACGAGCCCGCAGCAAGATGGGGCAGCAAAGCTGCAGCACAGCGTGAGAAGGCTGGGCAGGGGAAAGGCTCTCCCTAAGGCTGAGAAATCCCGTTTTCCTTACTGACCTGACTCACTCTTTCAAACGTGGAAGCAAAAAGCTTGGAGTGAGCTTCGTCGGGGCGTGTTCCCTCAGCAGATGGTGAGCAAACACAGCTGCCAACAGAAATGCCATCATCCTGCCACTAAGAGGAGCTGAAATTCAGCTGTCCTCAACAGCACGGGCATGCTCCAGCACAGTCCTTTCACCGGGATCCCTCCTCCTCCTCCTCCTCCTCTTCCTCCTACCGAGGTCAGATTTCACCTCTGATGTGCCAACAGAGAACCCAAAAAGCAGGTTGCTGCTCTGAGGAAGAGCAGGACTGGGCAGAGGAGGTGGTGGACTGCCAAAGCACACACAGGACGTCCAAGGACTAAATAAAATGCGCTCTTCCTGACCCTCTGGAGAGGTAAACCATCGGGAAATATGCATCTGTACCAGTCTGTGGAGAGCTTGCAGAGACTTGGCCATGTGCCTCAACCTACAGTTATTTACACTTCTAGCTCCAAAAGTTTCCTCTCTGATATTTAAAATACAGTTTTCCTCCCAGTATCATGCAGGTTGTCAGTGCAAGTCAAGGTGATTGCCTTTCCCTGAAACTTATGTATTTTTGTGGCTCTGAGTGGAAGCTGCAGTGGAAGCTGAAGTGATGTCTGGGCTGATGGGAGAGAGTTTCATTATGGCCAATTCATTGGTCCACAACTGAGCAACCCTCTCTCCAAGAGGGAAAGAAGAGAAAGCACATATATATAAAAAAACAGATATGGCATACATAAAACATACTGGCAAGTCTGCCTATAAGAGGGCAGAAGAAAGGAGCTTCAGTGTGCACCAATTTCCCTAAAGATAGGTTATCTCAACACTTTCAAAGACTGGAAAACTCCTCAGAAACAATTCTTCAAAAAAAAATGGAAATAAAAAAACTTTTGACAAGTAGGTATTCACTAAAGAAACTTGCAGAGAATCTCAAATTTGCACAGTTTACTGAAACGGCAGTGGAAAAGTTCTGAAGATTTTCATTCTCTGTATTTAATCATAGAATGGTTTGCACTGAAAAGGACCTGAAAGATCATCTGGTTCCAATACCCCTGCCATGAGCAGGGACACTTTCCACTGCACCAGGTTGCTCAAAGCCCCATCCAACCTGGCCTTGAACATTCCAGGGATGGGGAGTACACAACACCCCTGAGCAACCTTGTCAAGTGCCTCACCACCTTGACAGCCAAGAATTTCTTCTGATATCTAATCTAAACCTGCCCTCTTTCGGTTTGGAGCCATTCCTCCAACCCTGTCACTACCTGCTCTTACAAAAAGTCCCTTTCCAGCCTCTCCATGGCCCCCTTTAGGTACTGGAAGCTGCTCTAAGGCCTCACCAGAGCCTGCTCTGCTCCAGGCTGAACAACCCCAGCTCTCTCAGCCTGTCTTTATAGGATTATTAAGGTTACAATGTCCTTCATAACAACACGCTTAGCTATAACCAAAGTGTAAAACTGAAAAGCATTAAAATAGTCAAAATACAGGAACCCTTTTCCTATACCCTTTCTTTTCCAATGGCATGACTCTTCCCAAAGACATATGATACCAAATGGAAACTCCAAAGCCTGGATGTAAAGCAGGCCCATCTCGTCTTATCAGGACATTCGACCTCTCCACAGGTTGCAAATAAATGCAAAAGCACACCAACACAACTGCGGAGTGTCACTAAGCTGATACAGTATCATCAGAGAGTAAAAGAGCAGTGGGAGAGTGACTCCAAGGTTAAATACTTCAAGTATAAAACCCAACCAAACAAATAAAAAAAATCTTCTCCCTTCTTATATACCTACCAACATTAAATACATATATGCATTTTGAAAATCCATGTTTGCTGTACCCTCTTGCACATTATCAAGTACCAGCAGGTCAGATTCACTTTTCCATCCATCAATTTGTGACCTGTCCTCATTAGGCACTTTGAATGTTATATAATTAAGAGAACCATATTATTTACTTACAAAGATAAGCACAGTCTCCAACAGGTTGCTTGTTTTTCTAAGGGATGATTTTGGAATTGAATTAAAGAACTGCATATGTGATTTATTAATCTTTACATTTAGGGGGAAAATTAAAGCTCCTAGAAGACCTCTAAACACTCCAAGGAGGATGTTTGGAATGAAGGCCAAGATGTTCATGTCCAGCAAGTTCTTAACCTGAGTCAAAGAAAGAAGAAGAAAATGTCCTGAGCATCCAGTCAGTGACCTGAATTATTGCATCCTTTTTCAGAAAACCTGATACCTCCAAGTAATTTCCACAAAGGAAATAAATCTTTCCTTTTCATTTTGAAAACTCATCTAATTCATTTAAAGCTGATCTCTTCTTGCACACCTCACAGGAGTGGAACCAAGCAGGTAGACACTGGTGCTGGAATACATAGCAGAAAACTATGATGTACTGCACTTACCACTGGCACTCAGCACTTCAGGTTACATCTAAATAACACAATATAATGGCTTTAATGAGCACTTCAAAAGACTTTGCTGAATCAGAGCTTTGCTGAATGTTCATTTCTGAAGTGTCAATCTGCATCCATGTGCACTGAGATAATTTATAAGTAAATTTATTTAAGTAAAACTGTGGAAATTCATGCTGAGCTAGAACAACTCACAAAACAACAAATCAGAGGCACAGAACATAATCTGGCAACTGTAACAGTAATTGAATTTTCTGCTTGACTCCTCAACAAGAAGCATGGATGAAAGCAATATCACGTTTTAATTTTATCTTCCAGGCAACAAAGTGGGGTCAACAGGTCAGTGAAAATCTATTGAAAACTATGAGGATATTATTCCTCTAGTCCAGGTTCAGAGTTACACAGCTTTTTGTCATTATTAGGATCTGAACAGAGTAAGAGATCATAAAATGCATAAAAAGCTACCTGCCAGGATACGGGAAGGTCACATGTCAAAAGCTGCCGGCAAAAAAAACTTAAACTCTTGTAATCCTGGGGTTACTGGATTGAACAAACTGTCAGCTGTCAGCCTGCTTTAAACTGCTTGAGCTTGAGGTCATCTTATTGTTCAAACTCTTTTTGCTCCTTCCTTCTCTTCTTCTTGACCCTTAATCTTATTCCTGCTCTTGCTACAACCAGCCTAGAATTTAACAAATTCACCAGGTGGCTGTACTAAACATGGGTGGTATTTCCTGAGAAGAGAAATGCCAGGGTCAAAACCCATCCAGGCTTCAAGAGTTGGTCCATAGGGTGCTGCAGACAGAAAAGCTGGGTCTGGAAGAGGGAGAATCCCAGCAGCAATTTCTAGGCACCAGAAGCTCAACACCTGCATGTACACTCAGAGGGAGTAGGGACAGACTTGAGGCATATCATGCCTTAGAACCAGGATTACAGCAATCATTTATGTCAGTACTCTGTGTACTAGGCAAAACTTCAATAGTGCTATTTTTACCAATAGCTGTAACAATATCAATCTTTTCCCAAAGGATTTAAAGAGATCTAATATTTAAGGTGCTGGAATTCAGAGGGAACGAGCTTAATTTGAAGTAGAAAAAAATCTGGTTTATTTACTTCAGGATCCAAATATCTTGCATTATATTCTACTTAACTCCAATCCTGCATGAAAACTAAAAAAAGGCATACATGATTTTATTGTTTTTTCTCCCTCCTCCATTTTTGTTAAGGAAAAGGTATACTGAGATATTTGCTTTCAAGTAAAATATGCTCATTACATTGTATGTGTGTGGCAGTAAAGGTAAAGTCAAGAGAGTATTCCACAGCCTGGAAATGAAAGGTGGCACAGTATATTCTTTGTTTTTGCTGTAATATAAACCACAAGCTTTGGCCAGTCTTCAAGGAAAAAAATGGTACCTACAGAGCAAGTTTCACCTTTAGAATTAATCCTATGGTGTATGTGAAAATAAAGTGAAGTTTCCTGAAAATCTGATGCTCTGGAGTACAATAAATTCCCCTGCTAACATTATGCTAGGTAGAATGAAACCAAAAAAAATCAAATCATTTCTTGAGAAACATAACCCTCAAGCTTTAAGCTCAGTTTATCCACTGTAAACTGTGTTTTGTTAATGCCACAAAATATACAAGAAACAAAATTTCCCCTGAGCCTCGTGTTCAGTGAAATGAAAATGTTTCTGCTTATCTGTACCACATTAAGAGCCAAAAACTTATTGAACCCCGCCAGAAGTTATGTTGTTAATAATTTTAACTAACTTTTCCCTCTAGTAACACTAAGAGAAGATAGGAGACAGAATCCACTGCTCTTTTCAGAAAACATCCTCAACTGTGCGTTAAAAGAGCAAAGCTTACTGTAAAATAGCAACAGAAGTGAATCCACTTTCCCCTGTGCGTGCAGCTGTTCATTACACAACACTTTGGTTTCAGTAATGAATCTGGCTTCAGAAGGTTTGATCTCTTCCCTGCCCACGTAGTCTCACCTTGCTGCCACAAACTTATCTTCTTGGTGTGTAACTGCAACTGTACTGTGAGTTGGTCCACAGAAAGGATTTGGGTGGAAAACCAGTGTCTTCTCCACTTTCCCCAGCTAAACTGGAGGTAAGGCAAATATTTCAGGGAGCATGCACACAAGAAACTTTCCCAACTGAGCTATAGCTACACGTGGAAAATGCCATGATCTTTAGTGTCTGTGTTGCTAGAGTGCTACAAGCCAGAAGAAATCCAGAGATCAGTGGAAGCGATTGGGCAACTACTTAAAGAAAAAATTACCTCTAGTAAAAAGTAGCAAAAAGTGGATTGGGAGTCAGAATAGCAGGAGTTTCTTCCTGGCTCTCTAACTGATCTCCAAGCCAATTACAAAGAAGGGTATTTAGACTGGAAGAAGTAAAGATCCTCATACTTGCACATGGCTATTGAATCATCATCACCATGAGCACTAAAAATGAATGAAAGACACAAAAATAAAAGCAACTACTTTCAGGCAGAGATAAGGTAAAATGTTGTGTCATGCCGGAAGGAATAAAGCAAAGGCAGCTGAGGCTGAAGGTCACCTCCATTTTGCAACTAGGAACAAACAGTGATTGCATCTTTTCAAACGTTTAATCTGCCAGCACAAAGGAGCAGGGGCACAGTACAGCAGTGCCTGCAGCAACAGTGAGCTCGAGCCAACCGCAGAGGGACAGCTGATTTAAGAGCTTCCCTGCTTTTTCCTTTACTCAGAAGTATCCTCTTCTATCCATCACCAACACAGAAAATTCTCTCATTAACAGTTAATAAGCAAACAGTAGATGCTTTGTCTGTTCACGATAGTTTAGAACAAAACAACTCTGTGTTGTATTTAAGTGATTTCCAGATGTAAAATATGAAGGCTTCCATACCCACTGATTGGATAACTGTTTGTATCCCAGCTTTCCCCGCTCCCAGTCCCCCTTCTCTGATACTCCCCCAGCAAAAACACTGAAAGAGACAAGCCTAAACCCCTCCATCTATTTCCTCCCACAGCCACAGAGTACATACCCATAGCAGAATTATTTTCTCTGCTTCAAAAAATCAAAAATTACCCCTGAAAACCAACCCATTGAAAGAAGAGAACAGTAAATGCATGGTGAAAGTGGCCACCAAGCAGTAGCAGCAGATTTGCCAGGCCAGCCTAATGTTCCACTTCTAAGAAGAACAAGAGTCTGCTGACAACAGCATGAAATACCAGAGTTATACCTGCTCCTGCACCAGCTTTAATGAAACTGTGCCTGCAAAAAATGTACAAGAGACAAAACTTGGGTAACAGGGACAAAAAAAGAGAAACAAAAAACACCATAAACATAATTTCCTTTCAAAGCCTGCTGGTACATTATGAGGTTATTATAGTGCCTTGCATCTCTGCAATATGAGTTCAGACATGTTCACCTGGACAAAATCCTCAGCCCTATAGCACCGTTCAGTACCACGGGTACCGTGGGACAGTGAGCTGCTGAACTAGCAGCAAACAGCCCAAGAACAAACAACAGGCTGATGTGCCACATCCCATCCTGGAACCCTGCACTCACAGGAGTGAACTATTGCAGTGAAGAAAATGGTAAGACAGCTTGGGATTCACTAGAGAATAAGAGTGCAGTCCTGGAGCTTGAAGGCTCGACATGGTGCCTCAGTCTGTCAATGTCTGAGAAACCCACATGGAACATACATTCCCTGCCTCCCTCCCTGTAAAGGTGTGGAGCCACACATGCCCCAAGGAGCAACTCCATTGCTGTAAGCAGCACTAGGACCTCAAATAGCAGAGATCTGCACTCCGAGCCAGTTCCAGTGAAGAAAAAAAGGGGAGGAAAAAAGAGGGAGGAAAATAATTATAGTATTATAAAAAAGGCATTAATTGACAATCTTCCTTAAACATTTATATTATTTATTTTCCCACACACAACATAATTTTCTTTCCAAAACACCCATTTATTCAATTAAAACAACATCCTGCATCAGACAAATGTTACATTTTTAAAGGAGGCCACAGTGTGCAAAAAGGAGGGAAGGATTTATAAGGAGGAAATAAAATTATGTTTGAATCCTCTCTTGGAAAAATAGACTCAAGTCCAGCCTTTGCAGGGGTTATTGGACTGAGGCTGCTACATCTAATGAACTAATCAATAGTGCTCAAAAGCATATAAAACTTGCATCCTCTGGATGTGCTACCTGACACCTCAGGGGTAATTTGTAGACATGCTGAGCATTCCGTACCAGCTGAAGTCAATGAGTGTTAAAAACATTTGAGTATTTTAAATAGTAACAAACAGCAAGTTCTTGGGAAAAAAAAATAAATAAATAGATCAGAGTCGTCCCTAAATATCTGTAGGCCCTTTTAACTTCTCTGTAGCCTTCACAAGTTTTATCAGTACCAGGACAGGTGGTAGTGAAGATAATGGAGAGAAAATAAGGGAAAAATTTAAAGAGATCACATCAAAGCCCTTAACAAAGCTCACCAGTAAAGTCACACAGGTAACTTCATGTCTGATTTCCCAGCCCACAAATGTTAAGACATTTTTGTGCATGGATTTTTACTTACACGTGGTACTTTCCCAGTGACATTGTTTCCAGCATAAGGGAACTCAAGAGGTACTGCATGCCCCAGTAAAAGCTGGACAAGCTTTCTTTGGACATCCCCACCTTCTTGCTCCAGCCAGCTGCACATGCCAGTGTCCCACCAGTGGTATTAACAACGAAACTGGACCCTTCCAACACATCCAGTAGAGCTCCCCAATGGAGGAATGCCTTAAATGCCCTCAATAGTCTAATGCCTGCTGAGTTACTGCTCTGCCTGTGACTGTGCCTGGAGTGGGTACATCTCTTGAGCCTACTCAGCACCAGAAGGTATCATGGCAGTGGGAATTTGTCATCCTGGTCTTTGTAAAGAAGTGAGGTCTCACTTAGGCTGACATTTGTCTCTGCTGCTCACCAACGCCCTCTCTGGGAAGGGGACTTCCATAGAAACTGCTTCCCCCAGGATGGTTCCTGACTAGCACACTAGTGCTTCTTTCTAACTTATTAGAACTTGATCCAGCACAGAAAAACAAATATTTTCTCCATTTTTCTTACCACAGTTGCTGATTTCCTCCATGAGTAACATTCTGTTTAACCAGCAGATCTCAGATTTATCTAAATGACTGATCTTAAAATGCTGAAGGTAAAGGACATCTCATATCTTCCCCTTGATGCCTTTTGATTTACTTTTAAGCTGCAGACAGTTCACTAGTGACTGTTAATTTGAATTCTTTCTGTTTCTCTAGGAAAATAACACACAGGAGGTTTTTTTAATCCTTACTTCAAAAAACCAAACACGGTTATGTGCGTCAATATGACAATAAATACCATCCAGAAGCTATAAAGTGGCTGCAATTTCTTTTCCTGGAAACGAATCTCATTAATTTCAATAGAACTGTTCAAAACAGAGAGTTTACCAGCATTATCTCACAGATACACATAAGGAAAGAAGAGAGAGACTAAAAAAGTATCACAAACTATTTTCTTTTTCAAAACTCAAAAGATAAAGCAAGGACCCCCTGTGAAAATTGGGCAATCCCTATAATCTCTTTTTTCCTGGGACAGCATCATTAAAGGATGAAGTCCATGTGTAAAAATCCAGCATTTTTCTCCCTCTTTACATAACGCAGAGAGCAATGGGAAAAGGTCTTCTGTATTAATGTATTAAACAACTTGTGAACTTTCTTTTAATTAAAGAACTTCAAAGTTGTCTAATTAAACAACCTTCTCTTAATTAGAGCGGGTGGCTTTGTCCCCATTCCAAAGTGCCAAACAGCTGGAACGCTGAAAGATTGCTGGTGCAGTATCTCTCATTCCCTTTCAGAGGCATTGGTCTCAGCAGACACCCCTGGGGCAGTGGCAGAGTGGCCCTCACAGAGCCCCACATCTCTGCCCATCACTTACTCATCAGCTGAATTCCAAAACGTGGTGAAGATCGGGAGGTGGATGCCAATGGTGTCAAACTGCAGCTGGCTCAGGCCACAGCTCAGGAGAGCACTAAAAGTGATGTTGTATAACCGAGAGCACTCTTTGGTAAATTATTCATGAATCAATTAAAGGCAGAGGAGGACAGAGCCTTAGCCAGACTGCAGCAGCAAAGCTAGATTGGTTTCAACAGATTTAAACATGGAAAATGCTGAACATGTCTTTTAAATATGCAAAGCCCCGTTGACATAAAGGAGGAAGCTACTAAAGGCTTTCAGGTTCTTGACTCAGAGATTTAAATGTCTCTTTTGCAAAGAGTATTATGATGGTAGTCCATGAAATGCCTTTGAAGAATTACATGTTAGTGTCTGCCCAAGTGTGGAGAAACATCAGAATAGAGCCCATCTTTCAATCATCTGTTCCCAGGTTAATAACCATGGCAGCCAGAACTTCTAACAGAAGACGTGTGATGATTTAAATTATTACAGCGTGTTCCCAGGCAGCACTTCAAATTACATTTAAATGGGGAAAAAAAAATTCCAAACCTTTAGTGGAATGAAAAATCTATTCATTGTATAATCTTGGAAGACTTTTCTACATGACTTAAATTAGGAGCCTTAATAAATCTCTCAGAGGCTTTTAGCAACTTACGTTGTGTTTATGTTTAATAAAAATGGTGGAGGGTTCCAACTAAATTAAATTAAACTAGCTCTTAATTCCTATGTTTTGAAAAGGCATCACGTTGATACTGTGATGACTTTATTCATGGAAGTATGATTCAACTCTTTGGCTCACAAATCACTGTTACCAACCCAGCACAAAGGAAAAAAAGAAATCACAGCTGCAGTCTTTGAGCTCCTGGAGACAAATGTCTGAAAGCAAAGAAAACAAAAGAAACCAAAAGGGAGAGCTAACCCTTGGGAAGCATTGTCTGGAAGGTTTGTGGCCACCTCTGACTAACCATGCGCTCCTATTCTTGAACATCTTAGTCATCCCCTAGGGTGCTGCACCTCTGTGCAAATAAATAAATAAGTATAAACCCACAGAGCAACAGAAAATGTGAATGGTTGGTGGGGAGGAACACGTTTGGTCAGCGTGGTGAAGAGGGGAGAAAAAACCTCAAGGATGAATACTTTCCAACCCCAAATAGGATCAGAAATAAAACAGCAAAACAGCCAACAGACAATCTACATCCTTTTAGCAGAGACCAATTTTACCAGCTCTATTCAAGATTTGGTTCCAGATAGATAATAAAGTGCAGCAGGATTCTCCTCTGAATGATGAATAAAGGAAATAATGTCACTTTCCAAAACAAACAAACAAACCCCCCCACACACACACCCCCCCAAATCTGGCCCACAGTTACCAAGTCCGGTTGTATTGCAACATAGTAAATTTTAAGCTCTGCTCTGACCTACAGAGGAGGACCAGGCAAGCCCCCTCTATCCCCTTCACAAGGCCAAGGACAACAGCAGGCTGATGAGGATTCTCTTCCTTTGTGCATAAGAAGGCAGCATAAAAACATCATTCTTCTGAAAGACCATAAACTCTACTTTTCCCCACCTAGAAACCTAGTGTAACACTGCTGCATGAAGAGCAGGCAGCTCCAACCCAACCTGCAACCTGCCAGCTGCAGAGCAGCGCCCGGTTCCTGCGGTTGCCCTCAGCTGGCACTGCTGGCTGCCGTGTTCCCAAGCTGGAAACACAGACCCCATCATTCTGTGCCTTGCACAGCCACTCAGGGCACTTCTGCAGGTGGCTTTAAAATTGCTGTCCCTGTGGTGCGAAGACACCTTGACTGGCCTTATTTTTATACAGACTTTGCACAGGTAAAAGCAGCTACAGGAGATGTAGAGCAGCCAGCAGGCCACGGCTGCGTGGCAGGGGGCTTTTCAGAAACAAAACTGACTGCAGTTGTCCAGATAACTGCTTGCTGAGCATCAGGGAATCGTGCTAGGGAACCAAGCCAGCATTCAAAACACACAGCAAACGAATCCTTTCCTTCACTGCATGGCATGAATAGTTGAGCTAATGCAAAAGTGTGGGGAACAGCACAGGTTAAAAGAGCTCCTAGTGCAGGGTATTTTTTCAGCCAGTGATGCTACTAAGACAGATGTTGCAAAGCCATACTCTCATCCTGGTAGCTTTACATTATCCTGATAGCTTTAACACTGAGAATTGCTATTTCTCACCCCAAATGGATCATGGGACCCTCTGGCTCACAGAGGAGCCCATAGGCTACAGTCTGCATCCATGAAACAAATGTCCCTAAAAATGACTTGATGTTAAAAAGATGTTGAATAGAAGTGCCACTCAAATACACAATGACTTCTGACAAGCCAGACAGCAAAGCTGCTGGCAAAAGAACTGCATGGGGAAAAAAAAGCAAAAGAATCAGTCAAAAATTATTAGATGTTGGTGTGTTAGATGTGTCTATGGGCAATTTTTCAGTGTGACCTCACCTTGCTCTGTTCACAAACAAACTTTCCCAGAATTAACAGACAACACAGATGCCCATATAGCTTCTGGTGATGCACAAAAATTCAAGCTCCTGACAGTGTTGCTATACACACACTGGGGCTAATGAGAGAGGAAAAGGACTGACAAGGGCCACTGTCCCAACCCCCAGCCTCCATCCTGATGCCTGAGGCCCATCAGCCTCTCATCTCTCCACAGGCTGTCTGTGGAGCAAGGTGTACATGTGAACCTCTGTGATTTTTCCAGTCAGCTCAGTCTTCAGAAAGCTTAAACCTGGTTGGTTTTTCTACGCATAACAGCAAATTCCCTTTTCCTACTGTTGGTGATTTTGGGGTAAGTCTAGTAAAATATTCACTTTTTCTCTCACCTATGCTGTTAATTGCCTGTCTATAATTAAATTGAACACAGCAGGACAGTAAATGACAGAAAGGCTCAATGTTTTAGCTTTGGTGCCTCATAAAGTACTAACCTGGGCCACATGCAATACCCACATAACACAGCTAAATGATCAATCTAAAACCAACAGGAACTTTTATATGGACTGATGGTCTTTGGCTTAGGCCCCTTCCAAACACTGAGTTTTCATGAGTTATACCAGCTGCCACTTGTATTTATTTTATAAACACCACATGCTAAGTGTAAATTGCATCGCCACCACCACTGATTTCACCCCAGACGCTTTTATACAAGTTACGGGTGGTGGAATCCAGGTTTAGGCTGAAGGCCAAGAAAGACCTCTCCAATGGGGTTGCATAATCAAGGACTTTTTTAAAATAAAATACTGAAACAACCAGTATATGGAAGAGTACGGGATTTGGTTTATCACAATGTTATTGACTTGTTGCATAGGAGACCTGACACTTGCCAGTACAGACCCCAGAGAGAAGCACCAGCCCAGACAGAAGCACACACAGTCAGGTAAGCAGCACCCACGGAGCAGGTTCTGCTTTTCAGTCATCTTTTGCACTACAAATTTCTGCAGGCAGAAGGTATATTATAAGGAAAAACCAAAACAAGCAATGCAGGCTCTTCAGAAGGAAGGGAGTGAATAAAGGTAAGGTGAATGATGACTTTCGGAGTCAAGCCATGGGGTTTTTTCCAGGACTTCCTACCCATCTCTAAAAACATTATAAAGGAAACATTGTTACTCCTCAAGGCCTTTTTCAGGTCAGAAGCAGGGTTCAAAGACCTTAAGAATATGCACCAAAACACACTCTCTGGTGTCTTCAGGCATTTTCCCTGAACGGAGCCTTCCAAGTCTTAGATCAGTAACTACCTTCATGAACTTGCAGCTATTATTAGTAGACAGAATATAAGTGAGCAAGCTGTTTCCTGTTTTACTTTAACCAGAAGGACATCTCTCATACTGGGCATTCTCACATTCAAAACACATGTTTTGGTCACCCCGGGTTTTTGGTTTGTTTGTTTGTGTTTGGGCTGACCACAGCCGTGCTGTCTCCAGAACTCCTCCGCTCCCATGTACTTCGCTGCCTTCCGCAGGGCTCAGCTGTGACACATTGTGGGTGCAGGTCAAGCACATCCCTGGCGTTTCTGAGGTCACAGTGTTTGTCACAGCCTTCCCAGCAGCATGTCCCACCAAGAGTTTTGTAAACACATCCTGCAGCGCGGCCAAACAGCAAAGCAAAGCGCACAAAAAAAGAGTTCTGCTCATCCGCAGCTGAAGGAGGTGTTTAGATGGGAAGGTCTTCCAGGGCAGGAATTACATGTTTGTGCTGCTGTCAGAGCTTACCTCCTGTCCTTCCATATTAATAATATAATAGGACAGATTTTACGATAGAACAGGACCAAGAGTGTGTGTAACAGTTGTTGTGATGACCTGGAGACAAAGTGTGGTTTCTTTCTATGTATTATTTACTTATATTTTAGTATGTATATATACACACATGCTTGTATATACATACAAATGCATATATACACATTTGTATGTGTATTTATCCACTGTTTATATATTTTATAAACATACACGTAGTTTGTATATTAAAAAAAAAGGAAATAATATTCCAAGAGGATTATATATCCTTCGGCTTTCCTCATGGAAAAAAACCTAAACTTGAACATTTTTTTACTATTTCCTCTGATATATTCAGCTTCCATCTGTTCTGCAGAATAACTCTTCCCTTCCCTTCTGTGAAGTGATTGAGATCCATCATTCAGCAGTTGGCAGTATTATTTCATTATCTTGATTCCACAGAATACTGGAGGACACATCCATGTCTCCATTGCACCAGAGAGCCCAGAACTGGACCCAGTACTCCAGATGTGGCCTCACCAATGCTGAAGAGAGGGGAAGGATCACTCCCCTCGGCCTGCTGATAACACTGAATGCAGCCCAGGAGGCTGTTGGCACCACAGTCGTGGTCTATCAAGCACTGCTTCCTTTTATTTTTACGTTTGTCTGCAAGTTTGCTGAGGGTGCACCAAAACATTGTCCCATCATCCAGGTCATTAGTGAAAATATCCAACAGTATTTGACCCCAGGACTGACTCCTGAGGCATACCCTTGAGGACCAGCCTCTGGGTGGACTTTGTGCTACTGATCATAATGCTTTGAGCCCAGCAGTTCTGCCAGGTAAATCCATCTTGCCATCCAAACATTTAATCCATACACCATTAGCTTGTCTATGAGACTGTTATGGGAGGCAGTGATGAAAGCCTTGCTAAAGCTGAAATATAGAACAGCCACTGTTCCTGTCATGTCATTGTAGAAAGTTGTTGCCCACTGTAAATCCATGCTTGATTTTGCTTGATTTGCTCATTGGAACGGACAGCTCTTCACCATGGATGAGATAATCCCTGAAAACCAATCAGTACTCTTGGACACCAGTCCTCTCCAGGATGATCTCCTCTGGGACTCTTCCAGGCAAATCCGTGAACGGAAAAAATTGCTCTCCTGAAGTCTAGTCCTTCACCTTTTCCTCATCATCTCAGGATGCCACACACCCCAATCTCATGGTTACTGCTGCCCTCACATTCCTGATCAGTCTTTCCTTCTCTGCAAGTAAAAGGTCCAGTAGAGTACGTCCCCTCATTTACTTTCTGATCACCTTATCAGGAAGTTGTTATCAATGCACTCCAGAAACCTCGTGGATTGCTTGTACCCTGCTGTGTTGTCCTTCCAGCAGATATTGGGGATTTTGGCTAGACTCCCACAGGGATCTGGGCCAGTGACCACAAGATCTCTTCCAAATATCTGAAGACAGCTTTGTCTAATTCCTCACAGTTTACAGCAGACATCCACAACACCACCCCACGTGTTGGTGTGCCCTCCAACACTGATCTGCAAACTCTCATCTGACTCTCATCTGTCCCAAAGCAGAGCTCCAACCATTCCCACTTTTCTGACAAGAACAACTCCCACTTCTAACTATGGTGTGGCCTTCCTAAAGAGCCCCTATCCAGCCGCTGCAGTGCTACGCAGTGTCAGCTATCCCACCACATCTGTGCAGACAAGGAGCAGTTCTGCCTCGCTCCAGCTTCAGCGAGAGATCCCCAGCCCCAAACCTGCAGAGCTGCACCCTCCTCAGCAGCCTGCTCTGGGCTGTGGCCTCTGCCGAGTCAGAGAGTCAGGGGTAATTTCTCTGCCGAGTGCTGGGGACCACCTCTGGCAGCTCCCTGCCACTGCTGCTGAGCATAAAAGCACTGTCAGCCCAGACCCTGGCCTCCTCCTGCGCAAAGTGCTGCTGGCTGCATGCCGTGCTTGATGGTTATACAGGCTCCTCCCAGCACCAGCTGCTAGGATTCCTGACCCTGCCTGGTCAGAATTCGGCTGGAACGAAAGCTCAAAAGCCCCTTCTCACAGGAAACTCTTCAATATTTATACCATCTACCATAGATATCACAAGCCAAGTGAAAATTTTACCATCTGCTTCTTTCTACAGGTGAGGAAAAGCAAGCAGTCAGGGTCAGAGATGCCGTAACACCTACATTGGTTTTATCCATTCAGTGATTTTTACCACCACCATTCCAATTATCAAAGAGCTAATGATAGCCATCAAGGACAAATTAGTAATTCCACAACAATCTATTACTGAAAATATAGCTGCCCCAAACACAGAATGAAATAACATGTCTGATACCATGTCTACTCTCACTAAGTACTTAAATGGAAGTTAAACCCTTCCCTTGGATATCACCCAGACCTAAAGCAGCACAAGCCTCTGGTATACAAGGAGGAAGAGGAAGGCCACATATTAAAGACTGCTTTCATCAATCCTGTAACAAGAACAATATCAGCTATTATACTGTACTATAGGCCAAGTTGTAGCAAAGGACACCAACGTGTGTGTACACAAAGGATCACAAGGGGATCTGAACTTCACACTCACATTCACAGGCAGCACCTTCAGGCAGTTAAAACTTGACACTGTGCATTTTCTAATAAACTAACGCAGAAAATGTCACTCTCACTTTCTCCTGCTCACCTGCAGGTAATTTTCCACCAGGTTCCATTTCAATTTGATGAGAGACTTACTTATCTGATGAATCAAAAACCCTAGCACCCCCACTGCTGTTCTGATTAGCCCCATCAGCAGCCATCGATCCCACTCTGTTCTAGAAACAGGAAGACACAGTTACCTCTCAGACCATAACACAGGATTATTTGCCATGCTGCCTCTCACAAACACACAAATTCCATTTCCAGAGCATTTTGATTATTAACTGTGACTGCCTGAAAAACAGGCTGCCCTGGCCAGTATCTCTTTTAAAAGTGTACACTCAACAAAGATCTACTTTCAAGAGAAAGCCATTTTCATTTGGGTAAGGAATACAGTTGGATTTTTTGGCTTTGGATTTGGGGTTTTTTTAATATAAAAGTATCAGTGCAGTCTGCTCTCTGATGTTGAATGCTTGATGACATATCAAAATCAATTACATGACCCAGTAATTAACCATTTGGTAGAGAACTCTGAATATATTTCAGAGTAATCCCTGTTTCCTTCGACTGCAATAATGCACTGAGCACCCATCATGTGTGCAGACTTCTACCTCCAGCTTCTGTCTTTCCTACACTTACACTTCTAATAATAACTGTGCACCAATAGTAATGACCGATTTATTTCAAGTATCATCCAGGACTAGAGCAGGCCTACAGAGATTCAAACACCATGATTCCTACAGATTATGCTGAGAGAAAAAAAAAAATTATTTACTTTTAATAGTAATTTTTTTAAATTGTAATTTAAAAATTAATTATAATTAATTTCAAGAAGTCTCAGTAAGAGAACACTTGCCCAAACTTTTGCAGTCTCTTCCTTTTAAGTTGTATACATTGAAAAGTTAATAATTTAATTCTTTTTTGCATATTCAGTAATTCATGAATAGCAAAGACAAAAGCACTTACAAAATATGCTTTCAATCCCTTGGCCCCCTTCTACATTCAAAACATTTTCCTGTCTACAGAAACAATAAATAACATTTTCTTAATTCCTTTGGCTATCAGGCATCTCCCTGGAGTGTCCAAATTACACATCATTTTAGAGGCAACTTAATGCTATTTAAGATAAGTTTACCTGTATGTTTTCTCTTTCTTCTTATAAACCTTTTTGTGTGAAGGCAAATAATCCAGACTTTCATGGGCTACCAGGTGTTCTCTCTACCAAAGGTACTACAGCTTGGATGCTTTACCCAAGGCAGTTTACAAGTTGGCAGCTTGGAGAGGAGAAAAAGACTTGATGCATGTCAAATGTTTACTATAAATCAAAATCAGCAGCATGCCGTGTTTGCCACCTCCAAGGTGTTACTTTGGTAACCAAAGAAAAGAGTACAAAAGGATTTCTGCTGCTTTCCAACAACTGGAATTTGGACCAATTTGGCAAGGTCTCATCTCAAATAATCGTAGAATCACAAAACCATGGAATGGTTGGGTTGGAAGGGACCTTAAATATCATCTAATGCCAACTCCTCTGCCTTGGACAGGGACACCTTCCACTAGACCAGGTTGCTCAGAGCCCCATCCAACCTGGCCTTGAGCACTTCCAGAGATGGGGTATCTACAACTTCTCTGGACAACCTGTTCCAGTGCCTTACCATCCCCACAGTGAAAAATTTCTTCCTAATATCCAATCTAAACCCATCCTCTGGCAATTTGAAGCCATTCCCCCTTATCCTGTCACTATCTGCCTTTGTAAACAGTCTCTCTCCATCTTTCCTGTAGGCTCCCTTCAGGCAGTGGAAGGCTGCAACTGGGTCACCCCAAAGCTTTCTTTTCTCCAGACAATGAAGAAAAAGAAATAGTTCCTGGTTGTGAATCAGGGAGTACTAAAGGGCAAGAGAGAAGAAAAGTTCTTTACACTAGCCACATGCAAACTACCCAAAATAGAGTCTTTTGGACCTATGGTTTTGCAATGCTGAAAGTTCCCTTGTAGCCCGCTACTCACACTTCTCAAATGTAACAACACACATCATGAAGGAAACACTGCCCAGGGCAGCGCATACATCCACATCAGGATACAGCAATGGCCTAAGTCCAATTTCTTAACACCTTGATTGGGGTCTTTTTCCAGCTCAATCAGGCATTTCATTCTAGAGATTCCCAAAGTACTATGCAAATTGCAGACCTGGCAACAACCAGTCTGACAAAAAAGAAAAGGAGTTGAAGAGAATTGATCTAGGTGGAAATCAAAGACTGCAGAAAATAATTGTTGCTGGAAACTGTGTGAATAGCTACAAGCAACAGTAAATGCATTAGAAAAGTTAATGTTACTTTCCTTCAGATATGGGGAAATAAACCTATCTGTCACCAATACATCCATAGTGAAGTTATCTGACAACAAATACACATTGTGTGATCAGTTAAATCCCTCCAGTCAAAGGTGAATTAACGAACAGCAGGAGTTTGATTACGTATACTAATAATGTAAAAAGTGGTGAGTAGTTCAGACCTTTGTTTTGTGTTTAGGCACAAAACTGTTTTGAGATTAGACTGCTAACTTTGGCTTGCACAAAAGTTGGGTTGAAGTAGTCCCATTCCAAGTTTAAAATGGAGCAAAAGAAAGCAAAAGCCAGGCAAGAAAAGCAGGCACCTGAGCAGAGCTCCTGGCTGGGACCCCAACACTGTTTCATTCAGGTATGCCAGACTGGCTACTCCAAGGTCTCCATTTAGCCCATTTATTTCTGGAACAGGGGAATTTGCATGATGTCATTTTCTAGTTGTGTTAGACCAAATGGTATATGTGAATAGATATGGGTATTATAAAGATTGCAGGACAAGCAAAAATACAAAATCCACTGAACAATACAGATAGGGGCTGGGGGAGGAACACTGAAACTAAAGCTACATTTCTAAGGGAAACAGATGAGGCCAAGTCACACTGCTCACAGACAACATAGATATTCATCATCCCATGTCACAATATTTGTTACATAAACAGGATGGCTGTTTTTACCCAAACAGGAATGCCATTCCCATCCATAAGAGCACACCTAAGCTCTACCTTTGCTGTCCTCAGTTGCCAGAAAACCAAAGCTGACAACTCCTCTTCCACCAGACTCAGTCTCTGCAGCAGTGGCACAGCTGTGCTGCAAATTCTCACTAACAGCCACTTGTGCATTCAAATTTTAAAAAACAAAATAGAGTAAGAATGTGTTTTCCAACTTTGTCCCCTAATTATTTTTTCCCCATGGACTCCTCTATAGTCAATTTAAACCCACCACTACACTCATGCATCTGAAATACATTTCGTCAACCTCTGAGAAGCAGTGCACAAATGGCCACGGTTAAAAAGGTAGATGGTGAAAAACAAAGCAGGATTTGAGATTGCAGGGGGGCATTGCTGCATCCCTGAGATGCAGGAGTTCAGACAACTCTCCAGAGGACAGACAAGGCCTTACAAAACACATACACATACAGAGCATTGTTCATTTACAATGAAACCTGAAGATAGAGACATGAAGATGAAGGCAAATGCAGACAGGAGTTGTAAAAGCTTCCACACCAGACATTCCTCTGCAAGGAATACATACTGCTTAATTAGCCTGAATTTGACCCACAACCTATGCATTTTGGCTGTCACTGTTACATACACTAATACCTCCCAGTGCAGAACATGAGTCTTCATCTTTCTTTTGAAAAGTATTTAGGATTATATATTTTCAGTTCTGTGAAGTTTGCATAAGGATTGTCCTGCTTTCTGCAAACATCGTGCACAGATCTTTCTGCTTATTCAAGAGCTTCCAAAAGTTTTGCCATGAATAAAGAAAATCAGAGGCAACTATGAAAAACTACCTTCTCATTACGGAAAGATAAAATGCCCCCACCTATGCAAGGAGAACAGAGAATCCAGCCTGCAGCCAGTTTCCAGGTTTTTCACTCATTTCTCACTTCTGCAAGGCATGTGACCTGACTTTAAAGTATTCCTACCTCATCACACCCTAATCGGGAATGGCTTCTCTGGAGACAAGGAGGGAAAAAAGGCATCTGTGGTCATCACCACTAAAAGCTACCTACATATTTCTTTGTGTAAATGCTTTGAGGAGTCAAGTTATAAATTGAATTTTACTCAGTTAGAGAACAGTTTTCAAAGGCCAATGTGGGAAGAACCCATGCTTTTAAGCTGCCAAGACTCCATTTGAGAGCCACAGAGCTCCTTGTTCCACTCCCAAGCAGCTTCCATGGAGGCCATGGGACTCTTTGCAAAAGGGCAATGGCAGAATAAGGAGGGTGGGCAGACACTGGCATAGCGCTCTCTTTCTTGGTAAGCACAAGCAGGCTGAGCCAGGCTGCCTCCAGGTAGGACCTGGAAAGTAGCTCCCTTGAACCTAGAAAGATCAGCAAAGGATTGGACCTCTGCTCCTTGGTGATCTGGGTGACAGGCAAGGTATGTTGCACAGCAGAAATGCAGCTGCCCCATAGCAGCAGCTGGCCATTCCAACAAAAAGTTTTGGGCCAGCTCATCTAACTCCTCTCCCAAACAACTGAGAAGAAGGAACACGATTTTATTTGCCTAAATGTTTGTAAGTATATGTGCATGCATACATCATGCGAGTTCTTTGTCCCTTGAAAGACCAGGATGGAATAACCCCAACCAATACTATGAAAATATAAAGTAAGTGTTGCTAAATTAGAAGCCAGAGCAAATAAGAACTACCCACCAAACGGCAGTAGAGATACAGCGTGAATTTAATACTAAAACATTTTGCCACTTATCTTTAAATAGTACAGACATAAATCAGATTCCAGCTATTACACACAAAAGCACTTACCACAGAACTCGTAATTCTTGCTATGGTTGTACTAAACCCCTCCTACCTGAGCATAAATTATTGGTTACCTCTCTAGCTAGCTAGCTATATAATGTAATTTTAACTCTGTAGTGGCAAGCATGTCAAAAACCAGGCAAACGCTTAGTTGGCATCTCAGTTTTCAGTAGACAGAGAACCACACACTTTTTCAATGGTGCCAGGAATTGCATATACTTAAATGTCAACAATTTCTTCCCTCTCCACTGCCCTTCTGTCTTCAGCCACAGGCTCGCTTAGTGCAGCACATGTGATTTCTCCATCTGTCAAGTAAAGCAGTGCACCATCCTTGTTGGCTTCCATTTTTTTTTAACTCTGGACTCATACAGATACTATAGGATCATACAACCACAAAAATACAAAGATTAGAGACTGAGTTAATGTTGTTAACACTGCATGAGTACCACACCAATTCCAAACAAGTCTGAAGGTAAAAGTGAAGAGGTTTTGAAATGCCAGAAGAAATAGCTTCTACTCTAAGGAACATGAGCAGTTCAGAATATCTTTTTCAACAGACTGAAAGCAGGGTGATGGAACAAAGAGCTTCCAAAGCAGTACTCTATTCACAGCATCCCACTCCAAAGATCAAAAACCACTACACTACTAATTGAGGTGACACTCAAAGACTTCAAATAATGAGTGTTTAATGCGCAATCTGAATGACAGCTCAAGGAAGCAAATAATTATCAGTCATTGAACAGAGATATAAAGACATTGTTAACTAGGAACGTCACGGTTATCAACTTCAATTTCCTCTTATTTCAGTATTTCAAACTTACAACATTTAAGGAATGAAAGTATAGTACTAACTTGGCATGAGAATTTTCCTATAAACGCAACAACTCATACATATGATGCTGACTTAAAGGACATAGATGTTGAAACTTTCTGATAATGCTGTAATAAATCTCACATAGTGCAACAGGTTAGTAGTATCGTATGATACAGTAAACTTAATCTACAACTCTTCAGACAGAAAAAAAAGGGTACATAAAACAGGAAATTATTTCAGAAAACACAATCCAAGATGACTATGATCATGTCCACAAATTCTCAAATTGTGATGTTGTGGCAAGGAGTTATTTTAGATTTCTCAGAAGCAGAGAGTCTCAGAGTTCAAAGTGCAACATACCTCCTAGAGAGGGGAAATAATGCCCTCTCCCAAAACTGCAGTCAAGTAAACAACAAACACTGGAGGAATCTGTCAGCCAGAAAAGGTCAGGGCTGCTGGCAATTTGCCTAATACCATTACAAAAGCAGAGCTTTGGTACAGACTTTTCCCAGTAATAGTATTGACTCTCTTAACTATACACACCCATTTAAACCCAAAACTGCTGATCACCAACCACTTAGATTCATGTGTAAACTAAAGGACCAGCTGCCACCACCACACACTTACATGCTTTTAGTTTACACATCTCCTCACTGTAGCAAGTTTTGCCAAAACTTAAGAGAAACAAAGTCATCTCAACCTGCTGTACCTCACCACAATGTTTTAACAATTGTAAATGCAAGAATATTATATCTGTAAAAAGTGAAAGAGATTAAGAGAATCAAGAATATTATATCTGTAAAAAGTGAAAGAGATTAAGAGAATTGGGTTATGCTCTGTCAGGTTGACTCTAAGGAGTTCCAAACACTACATCATTTCCCAAAGCCATCCTGCAAAGCTGAACCCTCACTCTCAACCCAGTTTTCATGATGCTGGAAAAGCTGCTACAAATATCCTCTTCCATATCTTCATGACAACTTCACAGTTCTACTGTTTGAGCTGCTCTCATCCTAATTGAGACAGCTTTTATTTCTATGACAATTGGAAAAATACAGAAAATTACTCATGGGCTATTTTCAAGTCAAGTCAGTAACAGATGTGTTTACCTCTACCAGGTTTCTTTTCTTGATAATTTTTTAGTAGAAACTGCAGAGGGAAATCAAACCCTTCCCCCTTCCCTTCTAATG
>VZTR01015639.1:0-24265 GCA_013400775.1 Chaetops frenatus
AATCTCAGCTCTCTAATACCTATATTTTTACTCACTGTATTTTTCTTTTGCTTACCTTGTAAACCTTGTCCCTTATAGCTTTTCGTAGACTTCTTGCCTTTCCATGTTTCTCCATGTTTTCTGGGTTTTTTTGTTATTATTTTCCTTCTTCTCATAGATCTCCATGTCTTTATCTTTCAATTTTCTGTGGATTTCTCTTTTTCTACTCCTGCTGAGTGGAGATTACTTGAATTAATCTGGAAGAGGTAGAAAAACGGAAGTAAATTAATTCCCAGTAGTATCCCTAAATTGGTCACTTTCTCTCCTCTGACTCCCAGAGTAAGAAGGTATCAACACACAGGAGGACACACTTATATAGGCAGAGCTTTTCTGAGAGTTGGATCTAAGTTTTTTCCAAGTGAATTCATAGCAACCCAGTTAGAGTGAGGTGGAAATTTAGTTCAGTTCTTAACATTGGTGCTCAAATTTCTTAACTGGACTTTGAGAAACAATGTGCTTTCAGAGTTTGTTTTATGTTATAGAACTGTATTGTGTTGCAAAGAAACCAGTCTGTCAGAAGGACTTTAAACACAATGTTTATTTCTTACTGAGTTGTCTTCCATACCATGCAACCATTTAAATAAAAAAGATGATAATCCAAATTATTAAGGAATTAAAGGTATTTATATTGATGTTCATTACTGGGAACAAGTGCCAGCTCTCTGAAAATGCCTGAAGAGTGGGTAGACAATGTCAAACTGTGCTCTGGTCAGAGATGTCAATGGACAAGGCACATTGTGAAAGTAGGACTCCCAGACACTAAATTAATTTCCATCATGCTGTTGTTGGCCAAAGCAGGAGGAAGAGGGAGATAATTAAGTGCTTTTTGTAACTAAATTCCATTTGGGTGCAAATAAAATTAGAAAGGAAAGAAAGGAATTGGCTAGAAGTGCAGTCTTAGCAAGAATGTCTGGAGAAACTGGAAGAAGGATTGTAGTCCAGTGCTATCAAAATATACGTGCCCCACAGGCATCCTCTTTCTGCAGTCAAAGCACAATTTCAGGAACTCTCTGAACCACCACCAAGCAATTCTTTGTTGTTAACTGCCCATTTGGGGTGGGACAAGGTATTGGATGTGAAGACGGTCTCTTTNTATTGGATGTGAAGACTGTCTCTTTTTTTCCTTCATGCACATGAATTTCCTCATTGTCTTGCAAGAAGGAAGAATGAAATTAATGACTACTGCATAAATCTCATGCTACAGCTGTTCTTTTTGTTGCTACTGGGGAGTACTGGACTATTTCTGTGTTTTCCTGTGCAACTGTGCTGCAAAAGGTTAAAGGAGATTATATTGTGACCCCCCAGGAGGAATACAAATTTTNCACTTTCTCTCCTCTGACTCCCAGAGTAAGAAGGTATCAACACACAGGAGGACACACTTATATAGGCAGAGCTTTTCTGAGAGTTGGATCTAAGTTTTTTCCAAGTGAATTCATAGCAACCCAGTTAGAGTGAGGTGGAAATTTAGTTCAGTTCTTAACATTGGTGCTCAAATTTCTTAACTGGACTTTGAGAAACAATGTGCTTTCAGAGTTTGTTTTATGTTATAGAACTGTATTGTGTTGCAAAGAAACCAGTCTGTCAGAAGGACTTTAAACACAATGTTTATTTCTTACTGAGTTGTCTTCCATACCATGCAACCATTTAAATAAAAAAGATGATAATCCAAATTATTAAGGAATTAAAGGTATTTATATTGATGTTCATTACTGGGAACAAGTGCCAGCTCTCTGAAAATGCCTGAAGAGTGGGTAGNTGACCCCCCAGGAGGAATACAAATTTTGTTAAAATTGGTTGATCACTTGTGTGCTGTGCTGCCTAACCTGTCTGAAAGTAATAGCATCTTTTCAGAACTGGATCACGTTTGCACATTTAGCTGAGATAAAGCAGTATGCAGTTAAACGTGTTTTTTCTGGTGTGCTATAAGCAGCAAATCCGAAGTAAGCCATGTATATGAATGGTGTGGAACTGCACCACACTGAGTAATAAATATTCCATTCAGTTGTCAAACCTCGTAGGAACTTCAACTAAATGAAAAAGGCAATGTGTCTTATATCTACACACTTGCCACCGGGGGAATTCTGTAGAAATGAGTGTTGTAAACATTTTTTCTTTCATTTTGACAGGTAATATTTGAAGCTGAAGTCTCAGATGGAAGAAATGGCTACATTGCCATTGATGACATCCAGGTCCTGAGTTACCCTTGTGGTAAGTAATGATTAAGGGCTGCATTTTTCTCTGTCTTTTCAGGACATATTTGATATTGCTGTGGACTGCTCAGTTTTCATTACTTGATCACTAATATTCTTTGTTCTTTCAATAGTATTTCTATTGCAGCTTCCAGGAAGAAATGTGATTGCAATAGTGATTTACCTGGGTGAGGTCTTTTTCTGCAAGAAGCAAATTATATAAGGATAAAAAAAAATGGGCATTCTTCAGTGTCTTTTTAGTCATGCACAGTTGGTGTGCATAATCAAAATGGGTTTTAATATTAATGTGTATACTCACTGATTAAAGAAAACTGAATTGGCAGATGCTTGTAAGAGGTTTATCAGATTTTATACCCTTTTTCTTTTTTTTTTTTTTTTTTCTTCCAAAACTAAAGAGATAGAAACCTTTCTCAATTTCTCCCTGTTGTAGAAAATATCCTGAGAGTGCAGATTTTAGTCAATAGTACTCTTGCCCAGTACTGGGCAAGAGATTAATTTTCCAGGTATAATATACAGTTTGTTACTTTGGGTTAAGACTATTACAGGTTATAATTATTCTTGCTTAGCAATTTTATCTAATAGTAGGTGCAAAAGTGTAGCAAAGATTAATTAAGTTAGGCAAAGGAAAATCCAGCAGGAATGACGTCTGAAGCAACAGTANCAAACAGACAAAATAGATTAAAAAAAGAAAGAAAAGAAAAAGATTTCTGGCTACTGAACTACTGAAGGATTACATTTTGTTTATTTTTTTGTGGACAGACTTCAGGCGTTTATGTTTGCCTTTCCCTGCTAATCCTGGGGAATAATTACACACATGTGAACACAAGTTGTGACAATGAGAATATTCTACTAATAAAAGGTTGTGAGGAACAAATTGTTACTCTGCATTTCTGGCACTTGTTATCAAAATTTTTTTGGGAGTTTGTTTCTGTCTAACTCTTCTCATCTTCCCCTAGACATGCTGTTTCTAAAATATTATTTCATTCTAATGTACCACATGGCTGATAATTTAATTTATTTCTGAAAGGATCAGGGCATGGCAATATCCTGCTCCAGCTTTGCAAAATGATCCCAAATAATAAAGTTCCAATGGCAACCTCACATCTTGTTTTCTTCTACCCCAAACCTTTTAAAACCGTAGCTCTCGGGAGCTAGCAAGCTTACAGGGTATTTGAGTGATTTACCTTTTCATACTTCAGCCAGCCCAGCTATCTGATGTCTGTACTCAGCAAAACTCTGCTTGGATTCAGTATCTGGCTTTCATATTTATTTTCTTCCTCTTCTTTGTATTTTGTTTTGAAGTGCCAAAACAAAAGGCACTTGGATGCAGTCATACTAGCACATTATCAGTATGTTACAGTATTCAGACAAGCTCTTTTTGTTACTGATGTTTAAACCCTGTTGGTTTCAATTTAATGTTTTTTCCTGTGCGTCATGTTTTTTCAGTAAGCACAAAGAAAGAACAGTTCAGCTACTGTTTGCGTTAGTAGTTCTCGAGAAAAGGGTGGGTGAGCTGTGTAATGTGCCCATTCCTCAAATGTTTCTGTTGACTTTTGTAGGTCTAGTAAATCCTTCAGGTGGTTGTGCCACTGAGATTTCCTGCAGGCTTTCTCAGTGTGGGAAATGATTTGTCAGCTCTTGAAATACTATATTCAATGCCACAAAAGATTTCATTTTCCAAAACAAGAGCTCTGACTTGCATTGCAAATAACAGGAACAGTATTTATTTGCTTGAGCAGTATGTTGCTAATTGGGTTTTTCTCAGTATGATGGATTTCATACAGCTAAAAGTCTTTGGGATAATTCTTGTCAAGTGCTGCTGACATTTTGGCATCTGATCTCCTTTTTTTGGCTTCCATCTTAAAAAGACTTTATTATAACACACGTATAACAAAAAGTTAGTGGAATCACCAGGGGAGAAGGGAAAGGACTGAAAGCTCTCTTTGAACACAGATGAGACAAATAATTTCCTCTCTTCTGTTTCTTTTTTAGACAAAGATTGCTAAAACATGGAGGTTGAGGGAGATAATAATATTTCTGGCACCTTTATTTTTTGGTAATAATTTTTATTTGTAATTTTTGTTTTCCCCCTCTGCAGATAAATCTCCACATTTTTTGAGGCTGGGGGATGTAGAGGTCAATGCAGGGCAGAATGCTACATTTCAGTGCATTGCTACAGGGAGAGATGCAGTGAATAACAAGTTATGGCTCCAGGTAAGTCTAACTCGTGCAAGTCTATTTGGCTAGAGGACAAGCTACTTTCTGGAGATGAAATGTTTAAAATTCAAAGCCTTTTATTCTTCTGCATGTAAAATACGTAGTCTAAGTGCAATTTTATGTCTGTTCAATGAGAAGCTTATAATCAGTTTTGCAATGTTGTAAGGCTTTGATTAAAAATTAGAACTGGTGTGGGCGCTGGGGTAAGGTTGGCCCTTAAAGGCATTGTGGGCCTTCTCTTATTGTAAATCAACTCCTCGGTATCAAAATTTATTATTTTTAAATGCAGATAATTGGCATTTGGGATCTAGTAAGACACAGATATAACACAGCTGCCATGAATTTTGAGGATTTTTTTATATCATGTAAATTAGCTGTCCAAGCAGGTGGCTAGAGGGATGTAGTTGTACTTCTGTGAGCATATCAGTTTTACTCAGTAGCATATTTAATGGAACAGCCTAAAAGGACTGCTACATGTCCTTTTTCTCTGTCTCCAGGAGATTAGGAATAGGAGGAACTTTAACTTTTACCTGTGTATAATTGTGAATAGTATGTATGTCAAAATTAAAGAGATGACTATAACCAGAATATAATCCTTCTTACTATGAAAGAAGAAAAAAATCAAATGAACACCACCATTCCTCCAAAATACTCAGTCTCCTCTGTATTGTGTTGATGGGGTATTTATATTTAAGACCACTGGTTAAGTAGAAGGATGGCAAAGTTTCCAGTTGCCCTTAAAAAATTTAATTTTGCCACTTAAAAAGGATTTAAAAAATCACTTTAGCGATACATGTACAACTTAAGTGCATTCTTTAGTTTATATGTAAACCTTAAGCACCAACATGCCTTTAAAATGGTTTCTAAATATGTCCTCTAAAACTTTATTTTTTTAAAATGTGTATATCTGTTTATTTTCAGAACTAAAACATACATAATTTTTGGGAACCATACTTTTAAATTATCTATAGTCAGAAATTTAAAATATCTATTTTTTGTCAAATATATTTTGAAGTGAACTATCATCAATTGTTTCGGTCTGATTTCTGTTTTAATAGTGGAGCTGATGAACCTTGACTAACTGTTGCATAAAGGCACATGATAAGTTTGACATTTTCAAGAATTTTTTTTAAAAAGATGATCAAAAAAATCTGATATGCAAAATGTATTATTATGCAAATATGCTGCAACATTAAAAAAAGAAAACAAGCAGTAACTGCATTGCATTTGGTGAAAAGGTATCACAGCAGTAGGAATGATTTGTGCTCCATGTCTTTGAGCAGTAATTTGCTTAAATTGAGTAAACATGCAATGCATTCATTCAGAAAAAGCAGCTTGATTTCAGAGACCTGCCAAATAGAGTACACAAAGCACAAAAAATGAAACTGGCCTGGGTTTTGCAATATCCACGGCAGGACAATAGCATGAGGAGCATTCCAGCAAACCTGTGAAGCGCCACTTTCTGTTGATTGTGGGTCAGAAAGACCCAGTAGAGACAGCCAGCTGGAAATCTTCACTATCACTCACTCCTTGGAGTCAGATAACTCTGACAGATTATCCTTTCTAACTTTCACTCCCCTGAGAAGCCCAGCTAGCAGCCAGATCAACTCAGAAAAACATATGTTTTGTCCCTCCATATGCTTCATGGGTAGTTTGTATTTTTGTGTGTGTGTGTATGTGGACCACAGATGTGATAATTTCTCACAGTGTATTAGATAAAGTACTTTAGAGGTTATAACTCTGCTTGCCTGGGCTTGTGAAGTGCCCTGATACTCCTGAAGATACCTTGATACTTGACCTTCTGTTCTCTTTCTTGTTTTCCCATAAATAGTACTGAATTTTCACCAATTTATGGGTAACTTTTTTCCACTCATCATTCCACCTCTCAATCCTACTTGCCCAATATAAGCGTGAATCAGCAACCTTCCCTATATGGATAATTTTCCTTAGATTGGGCTCAAAGTCACTGTTGTTGTGCATGGCTAATTGTGAATTTCCTCCTTATCTTTAAAACCTGGCATGGATACATGTGGGCCTCATGAAACACTGGAGTGTAACTTGGAAAAGGTTTGCTTTACCCTTTGACCAAACTCAAGATTCATAAAGCCCGAACAGCCTGAAAGGAAGAACTGGCAGATCAAATCAAATGCCTAAGTAATTGTTTTTGAGAGCCTTGAGCTGAAACATTCCAGGAATGTATTTTTCTCATAACAAGAAAAGCCATTATAAAAGAAAAAGACAAAGTGCAAAAATGAAAAATAAGTAGACGATGGTGGGGAAGAAGACACTTGCCAAGGGCATAGTTTTAGAGAAAATAGCTTTTGGTTATGTCCTTATTGAAAGAGAAAAACTATTTCCTTGAGGAGAAAAAAAAGGAAAAAACCAGCAAAGAATTTGCTATTAAAACACATTCTTTGATAAGGAAAGGTTCAAGGAGCAATCTGGGACATCAGGCTTTTTTGCATCTGAAGAGATCTAAGATTTCATTTGCTTGCATTGAAGTAGTAAATATGTGCAGGCAAAGTTTTTTTTGAAAACTACAAGTGCTCGCTGGCTCTTGCAGTCTTCTGTTTGGAGAAGAATTAAAGTAAATCCAGCAGCATGTGGAAAAAAATAGCAGTCACCCTGCTTGGTGTTCAAAGTCCTGCAGTCCCATAGCTGCTTCAACCAGGCTTGGTCTGAACTGCTACAGTCTCATCTTCACCCTCTTGGTACCTCTGCACTGATCTGGAGCTTTTGCAGCTCTTCAGTAAGTCAGTTCAGAAGAGTGATCTGACTGAAAAATATTTTGGATTTTTTGATGAGGGGGGCCATCTGAGGAGGTGTTAGTTTTGTTCTGGGTTTTTTTGTTTGGATTTTGTTTATTTGTTCGTTTTTGTGGTTTTGTTTTTGTTTTCTTTTAATTTGTTTGCTTATTCTTTTGATTTTGGGATTTTTTTTTTTTGTGTGTGTGTGTCTTTTTCCGCAGCTTGATTCTAAATCAAGAAGCTTGTGTCTAAATTACCCATATAAATAATGCCAGCAGGTGGAAAAAGATTGGGATGTTTGATTAGAAGCAGGCAAGAGGGAAAGATCATAACCACGTGATGTAAAAGTGGAGATTTTGGCAGCGTGTCTCCTTGTAGACCTATGTAAACTTCAATTTTGTTTTAGTTATTGGGCCCTGCTCATATACCAGGTGTTCTATCTGCAAGTACATTTCCATGCTTGTATTTTTCCCACTGTATATATAATTAAGTGCACATAGCTTTATGTACCTAAAAATAAAAGTGGATAAAAACAGGTACAGCATTTCAATACACGGTTTCCTGTGTGTTTGCTGCTGTAATGACAGTATTTTTATCAACACCATTTTCTATAAATGTATGTCTGTAAACACTTCAGACAAATAGGGATTAACATTGAATTGAACTTCTCCTGACTTTCATGGCTGTAGATTCTACTCTTGTTTGTTTTTGGATTGTATTTGGTCTCTTGTTCCCTTTGATATCTCTTTCCTCCCATCTCTGTATTTTGCAGCCTCAGTGGACCAATGTTTGGGACAGTCAAAGCTCTGTCATTGAAAGATAAGCAGTAAAGATAACAGAAGTTTTCTAAAGTTGAGGCTGCTTTAATACTGCACAAATATTTGCACAGATAAAGAGATTTAACAAGTTGAACAAGATGATCTGAAACATACCTTTTGTGACAATGTGAATAGTAGGTGTGGGAGCAGGGCAGAAATCCAGCTCAAATTCTTTTGTTCTTCACCTTTTCAACCTGATCTGCTATCAAATTTTTTACAGTTGTGAGCTGAAGGATCCTCTTTATGACCTGCAATTATTAGCAAATTCTGAAAGGGTTTCAAAGTCCTTAGTTTTTGCTTAAACATTAAACAACATTGATATTGTTTCTGAAATACATTAAGTCATTCACAGTGCTTAGTATCTTTTTTGCTTGCCATTCCTTTCAGAATATAAAGCTGGGGGGCTTTTTTTTCCTTAATATTTTCCACTTTCTCTTAAAATTTCCACTGTAATATGTCACATGCCGAAAGCTGTAGTTTGGTCTTACTGCCCACACTGAAGCAGTTGGGTTGTGTGACAATAGTCCCTAAACCTGAGGTGGTAACTACCTGTTATGCTTAGGTATGCTCTGATTTATAAGCTTTAGGAATTAGCAGAAGTTCTCACCGAAGAATGCTTTCCTGTAGGAGGTGAACATAAATGTGTGTACAGTCTTAAAGGAATGAATATAGTGCATATAGATATCATAATTAATCAGTTCTTGCCCACTTACTGCTGATTTTCTTTCTTTCAAAAACCTATGAATTTTCTATCTTTGAAAAATACTTTAAAAACAAGGAATTTTTCTTTTATTAACATTTGATGCACCTTGCTGTTTTGTGCACATTGATTAGTATAAAAAGAACCCCTGTTTTACTCTATTTATTTCTCTGTGAAATGCCTTGCATTCCACTGGAGTTGTGTCAGCAAATAAGCTTGCAAACAAATCGCTTCTGCAGGGTAATCCTATGCTCAGAAAGAATAAGTGTTATGTCTTAAATGTTTGAAAGAGTAGTGCACGCAGGTCATTCTAAACGTGAAAATGCATGAGTGGGGTGGGGGCTCTGTTTGCATGTTTCGTTTGAAGATTTCTGTTTGAAGAAAGTTTCATTTCTTTATTAATACAGTAGAGAAATAGAATTGACTGAGTAGATTGAATGACATTTGGGTACACCAAGACTCCAGAAAGCAGTGTACGCATTGTCCAGCATTTGTTCTGCCGATCTAATTGGGATATCAGAGCAATAGGGTTTTTTGCATAATCGGGCTGTGTTTAACGGCTTCCTGAGCTGGGAACAATTGTGGCTCCCAGAAGCCCGATACGATTTTCAGTGTCTTATCGATGTCCGGTTTAGCTGGACACTCGTACAGTGCAGCGTATAGAGCTTTTTGCTAGAACATCTGTTAAACCATATGTCTTGGCACCTGGTTCAGATGGCGATAACTGCGGCACTAATGAGTCCATCCATCATTGCTGAGCTTTGCATTAACATAGCATTGGATTAGGGAAAGCGGCTTGTTCTGGCTTTGCAGTCAGATGTGTTTTGCCACGGTCTGCGGTGATACCATTTGCCTTGGCGAATCTGAAATTCAAAGGGGTACCGGCTGCATGCATTTAAAGGTTTAATATGTGCCTTGTAATCCTGGGCAGATTTACCATCTGAGCAGTGGCGAGCGGGCCAATCTGTCAGCAATAGCTCTGGGTGCTGGCTAACCGCCCTCCACTTGGGCTGCCAAGGCTGGCACGGCAGCCCCGCGCTCGCCCGTGGAGAGACTCGTCAGCGTTAATACGGTCTGATGCAGCCCTTCTCTCTGCCAGAGGAAAGTGTCTTTCCTTGTGGAATAACAGATAATTAAAGCAATTGCCTGAGAGTAATAATTGAAAAAGTGAAATTAAACAGCATTATGGAAAATAAAATGCAAATTGCTGTAAAAACAATGGAGTCGGGCTGACCTCCCAGCGGTACCAACTGTTACTGGAGGATGAGCGAGCGTCTGTTCAGGCTCAAACAACTGCCTGCATCCCACTCCCTTTGTAGAGGAAACTGCCATAATCCTCAATGTCCTGTTCACCAGCATCTTGGGTTTTGGTGCTGATTGCCACAGAACAGGATGTGATAATTAGCATTTATTTTTCTTGCTAGGTACTGCATATATGCGCTCTTCAACAAGTCTTTGGACCAGGCACTTGCAGATGGTATCCTGTGATGATGCATTGTGCAGGACCAACATAGTATTCCAGGAATTTAGATTAGAAAGGGTATGTAAGAACTCCTGCCTCTGGCAAAGGGTTGAGAGACAAAACATTGGCTATTTTGTTTTGCTTTCTGGAAGGGATATTTCCTCTCAAAGGAGAGAAGTTATGCCACAGAAGTCCTTTCTTCCTGCTGTACCCAGGTGAAGACATGGATTAGTATTCAGCAGGAGGGTTGGAGTGTGGGCCATGGGCCCTTGGGGTAAACTGTTTAGCTAACCTAAACAGTGAATGCTGGGAGGTTCACTTGGTCTCAGAAAAGAAGCATCTAGAATAGGAGAGAAACGTCCAGTTTAACTTTGTTTTATGTCGTTTGCATGTTGCTTCCTATGAGTTTTCTAAAGTAACTTTTCCTTTTGAGATCCCATTGTCATTTTGATACGGTAAATTTACTCATTGAGTTAACTTTCTTTAGCTTGATGATAAAACATTTGCCGTTACAGTGCACTTGCCTATTCACCATGTTCGTTACATTGGAAGAAGGTTTTTTGTTGGTTTGCACAAATTTTATGGCTCCTGACAGTTAAGTAGAGCTGAGCATACTCTGAATCTTGGAAAAGCTTTGTTATTTTGCATTTTTATTCAGTGGTGCCTAGAGAGAGTACAGAGAAGGTACCTTGCTAGCATCCGCAGGGTTTCAGCCGAGGAACTGTGATGGAGATTTTTGATCCCCTTTTTGGTTTTGGTCAACTGTCAAGTTTGATGCTTTTTGGTTTTGAACTGAAATAAGTCCATCAGGCCTGCTTCCCCTAAGGAGGAGTGGGAGCTGTGATGTTGTGTGGAGGCTACGGGAGGAGAGAAGGCTTATGGCTCTGGTTTCACTCTTCTCCCTGGGTGGCAGGAGCAGTGGGGGAGCCTCTGAGGAGCCTCTGGGAAGACAGAAGACTTTTTTGGATTATCAGCATCATCTGCCTAAAGCAGGTACTAATTTGCACAGCAAACTGGGCTGTTTGTGCCAAACCTTCTTTCCTCAGCCAGTGAAGTCCTGCTCAAGTCTACATCATCTTACCTTTATCTTGACTACTGACAGTGGCTAAGCAGGAATAAATTCTTTCTTTTTTTGTTGTGCCTGAGGCTTGCACAGAAACTTCAGTTTCCTCATTTGTTTCATATTGGTTGCTTTTACTTGCAGAAAAGATGTTTTTGAAAGGAAGACACAGAATAGGGAGGCATAGAGGAGTCTTTTGCAATGACTTGTCTATTCTATCTGCACTTTCACCTCATCATATTTATGGTCTATGATAGGCATTCTGGTTTCCCAAACCTTTTTTTTTTCAAATTTGTATGAAAAGCTGCCTTGAGGTGATCTATCAGCATCCTAGTAGATTACTTGACTTTTAGTTTATTCCGTGTCACACACTCCTGACTGACACATGGTTATAAAGAATATTCAACCCATGAAAATGACAGTATTCATAACTTGTTTGTTTCACAAGGGGTTTTTTTTCTTTTCCCTCTATTCACCTTTGATGCTATCTGTGTCATTTAACCCTGAATGAACCATTCTCTGTCTCTCCTGCCTGCATTTATCAGCTTCATGGATAAATATGGCAGTTTCCCCTAGATGCCCGGTCATCCTGGGTTTCAGCAACATGAAATACTGTAATCCTCCTGGTCTTAATTTAAGTCTGCCCCAGTTAGCTAAGTCCTCTGGTGTGCATAGCTACCAGTCATTTAGTTTACACAGCAGCCTTCTCTGGGGTCCTGTGGTGGCTGGAGCATCTGGTGCTGGAGACTATGGAGCTGATAGCGGCCTCAATAGTGGCCCCTTCCCCTCCTGCATTTTGTACTTTACAGGTAGAACAGCTGCAGTGGAAGTTTGGTCCTTCTGTGTAGCCCTGGTAGTAACTCCTCAGTCAGACAGTGACTGAAGCACTCATGTAAATGAGACACCTGAAATTAAGGTGATGTTTACAAAAGGATATTCTGTTATACATTCCTTGGCCACTCTGTCCTGTGAAGAGTCACAGGAGTCTGTTTTCCCCTGCTTTCAGGTTGTCTTCTCAGTGAAGTGATGTGGGGTAGGTAGCCTCATACCCCAGCCCCTACTTTCCTCAAATAGCTGCAGGACTTAATGAGTTACAGAAGAATAAGAGAAGCTGGTAGATTTGGCTGCTTTTAGAATAGGGTAAAATTGCTGAGAAATTTTTGAAGAGCTGTCTTGTGGTGTGTTGGCTCTCAGTGGTGATGTTTTGTACAACTTTTTTCATTCATTGTCTTCTAATTAAGCAGGGGTTTTTTGGTTTTGTGCTGCAAGATAAATACTGTAGTTCAGTGGGTACTGCTCAAGGTGGCATAGACCTTAAATCACTGTGTCTGGAATCCATACTTTTGTGAATTATGTGTTTTTGGTGATTTGTTGTTATTTCTTTTTTAATCAAGAACACTGCATTCAAGAACAAAATCTTTCAGAAAATCTCCTTTATTTTGTTTTAAAATATACATTATTTCTTTGTATGTTCAACATGTGTTTGATTAGACTCAAATTAAGAGGCTTTAAAATGCTCAGAGAAAGTGGGTGTTGCTTTTATTTGTGTGGCAGCATGGCCAGGGATATGGTAGTATGAATTTTGCTAGTTTGCCCCCTGTGGCTTTTATTACAATAAAATAAATTGGAAATACCACCTCTAAAGGGCCAGATGGCTCTCAATTAGATTATTTCATCAGAGCCCTTGATTTCTTCAGTAGGAGGGTCAGTGCAGCCTGATAGAAATTTGAGCCACTTCAAGGGGGACTGTTGTTTGAGTAACAGCAGTGCATGTTACCAAGATATTTAAAGTGATTGTGGATTTTTCTGTACTGCAGTGCTGCATGCAGGATAAAACTTGGCTTGTCATAGTTGTTCACGATCTTCAGTGTGTGTTTGCATAGGAAAACCTGTGTGGCTTTTCTTGCTAATAAATGAATGCACACTTCGTTGGAAAGTACTATCTTACTCTGGTTTGTTATACGTGTAGGAGACCAGAAAGGCAAAGCAAGTCCTATTAATTTCCTACTTAAAAAAATATTTGATGCTTCTTCTTAATAATCAAACAAAAGAAATTGCTACTTCACCTTCTTTTATACTAAGAAGATAGGACCATTTAGGCATATTAGTTAAACCATTTTTCTAATTCATTATCTGGTTTAAAAATTATTTTTTAGTCCAAATTTTGTACTTGTAAATAAAATCGGGAAAATAATACCACTTTGCTCAGTAATTTAATATGTAGTGGTGAAAAAATTAAAATTTTATTTATAATTTCCTATGATAAATATATGTTATGCTTTATTATGTTCCTAGTATGTTAATAAATTTCAAAATGCCAATAATATATTGAGACATTTGTGTAAAAGAATATTATAATAATAATAGTAATTTAGAAATTGTTTTATATTTTTCTTCATTTGAAAATTATGTCCTAAATGGTCCAAAAGAATATGTGTGTCTGTGGAAAAGTGACAGACAGGTGCATATAAGTAAAATTTAAACAATATAGTTATTTGTGTTGTTTACTCCCCTCATTTTTTTTTTTTAATTTAATTTTTTTGAAAACATGATCTGGCAGAGATTGTGCGTGATTGATGGCTCTCAAACTATCTACAGCCAACCCTGTTCCTTTTTTCCCCTCAACACAAAAAGACGTTTCTCCCTTTAAATAATGAGTAAACACAGAGATGTTTTGGAATGTGTTGTTTAAAAATTCCCCTTTCCTCAAGGCAGCAGAGGTCTAATGACCTGGGTTTCTGGGGGCATCTTTCCAGCCCTTGTGCTGCTGGTGAAGTTATGATTGCAGCTTTGGGGACTGGGCTGCTCAGACAAACTGTGGACTTGTGCCCTTCCTGTGCTCCCAGTGGCTGTGCAGTGAATCTGATCACAAGCTAATCTGGTGATGATAATAAATGGGGAGGGAGAATGTTTTCAGGAAGGTTTTTCATAACCCAAGTCAGTTTTTTTGCATGAGCACGGGAGGGAAGGTGAGGAGGGAGCAAGTGCAGGGCAGCTGATAGGGCACTGCCAGCAGAGTAACGTGGGTGTCACTGCAGCCAAAGTGTTGACATCTTCTGATCTCTGGAGGCATCCCGGCATCCAGCCGAGAGCCCGAGAAGGCAACCAGAGTTGACTGCAATTATTAGCAGTAGAGCAGACTTATTTTAAGGTGTTTACAGTAAGAAAGGGATGAGGATGTGTAAGGTTGAACTGTCCAGGCTTATAAAAATCACTGGTGTGGAAAAAAAAGGATTCTGGAAAATTTAGATGGAACATTGCTGCAGACAGGTGTCTCGTGGCTATTTAAACAAAAAAAGCAAAACCCACCACTTTTCAACTTTAAAAGTTGAGGGAGGAAGGCTGATAAGTTTTAAATTTGTATAAGATGTGCATAAATTCTACCAATTAAATAAGATGCTGGAGTTTACATTCCTGTGGTTCCACTCAGGTTCTAAAATATCCACTAAAATTGTATTTCATATTTATTAAATGCTTGATTTTTTTTATGAGGTAAAAGAGAGATATTTAAGACTAATTGTTAATTTACCTAAGATTGTTTTTAAGCTGCATGGGCTTTGCTGTTGACTTTATTTAAAATATAGATGATCTAATTTCATTGCCTGAAAAAAATATAATAAAATCATGTTCCTATCAAATTTAAAATAACCTTGAAGTCAGAGCGATTTATTTAAGATTGCTATTTTAAATGCCTGAAATGCTGAATTAAGGAGTTTTTTTCACAGGCTAATATTTTTTTTAATCAAGTGTTTATAGAAAGTAGTTCTTTGTGAAGCCCAGTTATTTTCACAAAAGAGGGGAACTGCCTGGTGGTGACCTCTCTTAAATGAGCATTTCAGGGTTATCAAATCAGACAGCAAGGGACTGGAGGAACCAAGGATCGCACAGGGTACAGCCATTACCCATTAGTATAACTCCACATTAATTTTAAATTGAATTTTTAGAACTTAATTGAGCAGCATTTTCAAGCTCTGTTCAGTGTGAGCAGGACATAAATTGAAACAGTATGTACCAGGAACCCTTAATAAGCAGAGAGCACTGCTGCCTTTCTTCCCTCTCCTTTAAAATCAGTAGTAATGCTCTGACATTAAAAAGAAGAATTTAATTAAGAGATCGTGACAGTGCATCTGAACTCTGACTGGCTAATGGGTTACCAGTGTAAGGGATATGCACTGAAATGAATGCAGGGATTTTTCTTCAACATTCATTTTTAGATGAGAACTCACTTCTGTTTGAACTTTTCATCATTTTAATGATGGAGAAATATTCTAATGGATAATCCGTACATGAAGAAAGACTTTGAAAATGTAGTTGTGCAGTTGGATTCCCAAGAAACAGATTCTAATACAGAGAAATTAGAGCAACTGCTCCAAGCCTTGTAAGATAGTATGGTAGGAAATCACTGATGTAAATAAAAAAGAAAATCTGAGGTGTTGTTCTAGAACTGTAAAGCTTGTTAAATTTTATTTTGATTAATTTCTCTGAAAGTCATTAATATTTCATTTTAAGTAGGAACCCAATTCACTTTGTTTCTCAACTTGAAACATGCAGATGAGCTTAAGTAAGCAAGTTCTGATCTTCAGAGTGTAAATTATTTTATATAGCAAGCTTGGATGTGCTTCTCTGCTGCAGAATATGTGTCTGGCATTCCAATTTAAAGCACTGGACTTAATGAAATTGAGTCCTTAATTTTAGAGAACCCCCTAATATGTATTTTCCCTTCACAGCAGAACAATAATGACTGCATTATGTGGTTTACTTGTCAGGTGTGCTGTCATATAAGGTTCAAAGATACGCCTTCGGTTTATTATTGGCTGCTTGGTATTTTTGACAATTGTATGGCAAGCTTGTTTTTCGTGGGGGAGTTTGACTTCCTTCTTCTGGATGGCTGTGGTGTGGCAAGGCCATCTCAGGACAAGCCTGAGAGGAAGAAAGTATCACGAGGTTTGTTTATTTTGGTTACTTCAAGGCACTAGATCCAAGGTTTATATTATCATTTCTGGCCGTCCAAACATTTGGTTGATACTGGGGAGAGGGGGAGGAGGCAGGGTGCAGGGGTGAGGAGAAGAGGAGGGTAGGGAATGCAGGACTCAAAAATCCTGCTTTCAAATTTAGTATTTGCAATCAGAAGAAGCCAGCTAGCTGAAGGGGAAGGTGCACCACCCCCAACATAATTTTACTGTTGTTTAGGCATCACCGAAATAAAGCCTTTAACATTATCCCTCATTTGCTTGATATTGGAATTTAATAATTTCATTGATTCCTGAAGTTCAATAAGGCCTTTCATGTGTAGGAGCATTTGCAGGCATCAGAAAACTTCTTTAATTTTTCTAAATGGGAATCAGGTACCCACAGAGCTGAGGAGGGAGCCTATGTCTATCACAGGGTGGCTTGGCTGCACCACAGTTGGTCCGTGTGTCCTAGAGCCCAACATCCATTCCTCTTGTCCTGGGAACAGCCTCTCAGAGACCACCCCTGTGATAACCAGGCCTGTGGTGGTTATGGGATGATGACAGTTTTAGGGAGAAGTAATGAAGTACCTTTTGGAAGTGTCTTGTTTGTCATTTTGTCCTGGAGGTCTGTTTTTGCTCTTGGTATCTTGCTGCTCTTTCTGGCCCAGCCCTGCAGGCAGAGCTCACGCCTGAGGAATAGCTCCTCATTGTTCCTGGGGAAATGGCAGAGAGGGTGGCTGCGTGAGGGAAACTGGATGGTGTCTTCCTGAAGTGAGAAAGTCACACCAGTAAACCTGCTGTTGGTAAAGGTGATGGCATGGCCTACAGAGTGGAATATGAGTGACGGAAACCTGCCTGCTTGGTAAATAGAATTAATCTGTGTAAACATATTAATAGTTGGAGTGAATGCTTGTTTCAGTGAGTGTGAAGTGGTGGTGGACCCCTGGTTAATGTACCACAAAACTGTTTAAAAGACTAACCCATGCTAGGATGACAAAGGGTAGATGTAAAATGAAGGGTCTGAGTGTTACAAAGTACTCCTGCCTGTGACAGGAGGCTGGCTGATACACACATGCAGCATTAAATCATCTCCTTTTTCTGCCCTTTGTGTTTTGCCACAGGCTTTCAGGTTATTAAGTTCTGTGGCTCAGCAGTAGACTTTTGGTGTGAAGAAAGCTTGGAGTTTAAAACCTCAATGAAGTTTCTCATTCCAGAGGTTGATTAGAGCTAAAAACGTCCACAGAGGTCATACTTTGCTATGTATTGAGCAAAATGGGTGGTTACAAGCAAATGATGCCATCTTTCCAGGGACTAAGCAATGCTGAGTGCTTAGAAACTGTATCCTGGTCAGGAAATAACATGCATGATCCATGGGAGAGAGCAGTGACATTGTTTGGTCTCTTGGTACCTGTTTCTGGCTTTTTTTTAATGCTGACTTTTGCTGGATGGTCTGTTTTTCAACTGAAATCAAAATTGAGCATTTAATGTGAATGGTAATAAGGAAAAAGGATCCCACAAGAGCTCAAAGTGCTTCTATCTTACTGACCTGTCACCTAGCCCTGCAGCTCTGGACAGATTAAATTTTTCAGTGATTTGTGGTAGCTATGCTTTTTTTTAAGATCTCTCTAAGCTCCTTCCTTTAAATGAGATCTGTGTTATTCCTCTTTTAGTGCCTTCCTGCCCTCCACTTTTTATTTCAGCTAGCTTTAGATGGATAGGTGGTGCTTAGTATAACAAAGCTAAAATTTTAGAAGGTATTGAACTCGGACAGATAAAAGGTAGCATTAAAAAGGAAACATTGCTTGGTTGGTGAAAAAAAGCTGTTACAGACTTCTGAAATCCCTCAATGCCAGGTCTGTTTAAATATACCTTACAATACACCCAGTGTATGTGTTGTAAATCTGCTTAAAGTTGAATGATTTTTCTTAGGAGTACAGCTGCTACTACTGGGCTGTCCTAGGACGATTCCAGCTGTGAGGCAGTGGCAGTTGAGTATGTCATGGTCATGTTTTGTGCCAGTGTAAAATCCTGATGGTACTTTTCACCACCAGACTTGATTTTGAAATGCTATTGAGTACTGTTTCTTTCTTGATGGGACCTCAGTACTGATCTCTTCTACCGTGGAAATACTGCACAGGCTGAATGCATTTGGGTTGAGGTTTTGTTTTTTGTGTCTTTTTTGTATGATGATAATGATAAATGTCTTTTATATCTCTTGAGTTAACTCTGCCTTGGTTACTCTTACTTTCAGAGAAGAAATGGGGAAGATATTCCAGTTGCTCAGACTAAAAATATCAATCACAGAAGATTTGCAGCTACCTTTAAGTTGCAAGAGGTGACAAAAACCGACCAGGATTTATACCGCTGCGTAACTCAGTCAGAGAGAGGTTCCGGAGTGTCAAACTTCGCTCAACTTATTGTTCGAGGTAAGGTTTTAATTATTTTCATTTTATCCAGTTAAATGCTTTCTGCTTACACTTTTTATTTAGCCTACATATGCCTTGATCTGAAAAGATCATACAAAGATTGCGCTATGAAATTGTCATAAGATGAAAGATTGGTTTGCAAAGCTTCTTATGATTGCTTTCCATGGAATGCATCTGTGTAAAACCCTGATCCCACAGTGTGTGGAATATGCCTGCATGCTTTTCTGGCAATGTTATTTGTTGAACTTAAGGTGCAAGTCAGATTCCACCTAGACCTAGTTACCATTCCCCTTTAAAATCTGTTGCCTTGAACACACTGGTAGTAGAGCAAATAATACATTGTTCTGTTACCTGGGAGACAGGTAGATAAAAAGAGTTGTAAACTTTCACCTACCCAAGCACTGGGAGCATTGTGGAGATCTGTGATGATTTCCAATACAGAAGTAAAAGGAGAGGAAAGAAAACTTGCTTTTCCCATTCAAAATATTTTTTTTTTGGTTGAAATTAATTCAAAAGCTTGCTGATGTGCAACCATAGCTTGTTTGCAATGTGGTTGAGTTGGTGATTTTTTTTTATTTTCGCATTTTATGCTCTGGAAACATGTAATCCTGACTGGCAAAGGATATGGTTGAACATAGGAGTCAGTTTATCACTTTGGAAATTGTGTGCTCTATGGCCTGGTAAAACTATTGAACCACTTCTTACCTAATTTTGTCACCTCCAAAACTGCCCATTTAATTCTTAGTTGTGATAATGAGGCTTACTGTTTTTTAACACAGAAAGAAGTGTTGTACAAAATCTGTTTGTGGGGCTGCTGCCTGATGGAGGGGCTGCTTTGTCCAGGTGGGTGCAGTGGTCCAACACACAGCGGGCGCTTGCTCGGTTCATTGGTGAAGCAATTGGCTGTTTGCTCAGTTTGGTGTCTTGGAGTCAGACACTGCATCTGCAACGGGGACAGGGCAAGCATGTCCTCAGCTTGTAGAAATAAAAGCAGTGTAGGAAATGCCTTGACCTATTTTTTTTATCTGGTATTTGCTGGCAGAGGTATTTTCCCTCGGAGACCAGTTGATTGAGGTCAGCTGGGTTTTATGGCTTCTATAAAACATCAATAAAAACGGGCCTTGCTGACTATACAAAGATTTAGACAACATGTTAAGAGCTTCTTTTTATTCTGTTAGATGCACCTTTTGTCTAACAAACTGCAAGATGGTCTTCATCCTGATAATTGAAAGAAGTCCTGTTGAAGCATGAAAATGGACTTTTGTTGTTAGAAAGGCAGGGCAAATCAATGTATTTATCCAATGAAGTTTTCTTTTTTTTTTCTAGTATAAAACTGCAATAAAGTGATGTTAAGAATACTATTTGTCTCAGAAAAAAATAAGGCAAGAATATAACATTTTAAGGTACCATCTTTTAAAATGTATCATAATGCCCTGCTGAAAAACTTAGGTAATTTAATGGATAACACCATATTTATGGCTCAAAACATAAATTTGATATTTAGCTATATATATGTACAGCAGCTGTAGAGGGTTTTTTGTTAATTTTAAGGTTAATTTTACTTTTTGTGTGCTTTTTATTGTAAGTAAGTCCAAGATTTTAAACTTTTTTTTTTAATATACATATACACACACATACATACATATATATGTCAAAAAATATTAAAAAAACCCCTAAAAGATAAACCTTCCAAAACCATTTTCATCTATTTGACATCATGGTGGAGAAAAAAGATATATGTTTTATAGTTGGATTTATTGCTTGCTGTTGTATTTGAAAAGCAATATACAGTAATATATTTTCTTGTTTGTCTGGATAACCGCTAAATAAATCTTGTTAGCCAAAAAAGCATACCCATACCCTTAGGGATCAGCTACCCTGGTGTTAAAACTGTACTGAAAATTAACCATAATGACAGGTCCTATATCTCAGTGGCACTTTAAAGCTGACATCCTGCTACATGGATACAAAAGATGATAATTTTAAAGGAAATTTTTGGGCCACTGATACGAATTGCCTTTAATAAGAGCTGGCATAGTATTGCCCATTGTCAAAGATGACCCAGGGGGAAGAGTTTATTAGTGCATTTCCTTCTAAACTGGAAGTGACAGGGCATGCTTGGGGCCCTTTTGTTGCTGTTTGTAACAAATGAAAATTTTGCTGCAGAATTCTCATGCTGAAGAGTATTGATCTGTGTGTTCTCACAGCCAGAGGAGGGGGAAAAAAACGATGAAACACAATTTACTTTGTCATGGCTTTAGAATTGCTTCCAGATAATTCTGAGTAACGATAGGGTCTTTGGTTTGTAGAAGCCAAACTTTATTGACAACACTGTTTGTTAGAGAGTGAGGGATGAGGAGTTGTTGCTCAGTAGTTCAAAACCTTGGTGTTTAGATACATGGCCAAGATATGGATATATCTTGGGATATACCCCATGTCAATATGGACATATGGTACCATAATACAGGTGCAGAGGCATCTGATACATTCCTAATGAGCAGACTATAAGTTAGTCTTGAGGAGTAATGATAGTTTCCAGTTCTATAATGTATATTATGTTGAAACATCTTTATTTCATTTTGAGCTTTAGCAGAAGAATTACTTTTAGTGGAGCTCTAAACTCTATTACAAATGTAGTTACCTGGGAGGGATGGTATACATTTCAAGACCCTGAATGGGATAACTCAATTACTCTGATTAGTTTTTTAAAGAAAAATTGAACTAGGATAGGATTTGTAATTAAATTATGAGATTTTACCAAAAGTAGTTCCAGTCAATGATTTAATGTCTCACCTTTGTTTAGAGCTGGTCTTCAGCTCCCAGCTCAGTGGCTGCATTGTATTGATTTTTTACATGGTTTCTATGGCATTGCTATTTTTCTTGGGTGCTTGTAGAAGGAGTTTTCCCTTTCCCCTTCCTTTTACAGGAAGTTTGGTGCTGTCATTACTGACTTACTCTCCTGAATATGTTCATCTGATTAATTGTCTATTTCTATTTCCACTGGTAAACTGGCAATTTCTGGGAAGGGAGTTTCTTGAACTCTTCAGGGTTGTCTGCACTGGAACTTCAGGGAGATGCAGGGAGGGCGGAACAATATCTGTGATAGGTAAGAGTGAACAAGAAGACACTGATGGTTTCTTTCTCTTTTATTTGTTTCTTACTTGCATTTGAGAACAAATGTATCTCAAAGTCTTACTACTCCCTTTGCTGCTTGGTGTGGAATTGTAGAGCTGAAGTGCCCAAAGAGATCACCTGTGCCCCGGCTCATGTGCATATTTGATGTATGCAACTGTGCAGCCTGTCCAAGTTACAGTATCAAATGTTCTGATCTACAATCAGTAAAGGATTTTGCACCATAATCAGTTCTTGTACCATTTCATTGTTCTGAGCTCTTAAAAATATACTGGGATGTTTCTCTGAAACATCAGTATTTGCCAGATAAGTTACCTTGTGCATCAAGAAACAAGGTAGTGTCCAACACAGCAGCTGTGATCAACTTCTTAGTTGACATGGCATGTTAAAAGTGGCTGTGAGGTAGGAATGAAGCTGATGTTACATTCTCATGTGATTAGTTAGCAAAACTTCGTAAAATAATCAAATTCAATTTGAGCCCATTTGGAATGTCTTACTCTTGGGTAGTTTTGCAGGGACTGTGAATAAAATCACCATTTTCTTTGACTGTAGTACATGGAAGATACAGGTGAAAAGTCTCTTTGATATATATTCATGTTATAACAATTTGTTGCTCTGATTGTCAAAAAAACCAGCAAACCGCTTTCTTAAGTGGTATAATAATGACTTACACTTTATGTATAGTGTTTGTATGCTTGCTCAAGTTTTTTTTTTTTTTTAAGTAGCTGCACATTGTTAGCAAAATAGTTGTACAAAACTTGATATTATGCTATTAAATGCATAATTTAATGCATATTGCAAAATCAGCAAGAAATATGATGCATTTTGTTTTATGTAGTGGATCTTGCACCTGTGAGTTGGAAGAAAATGTTTGTTAAAGATAAGGTAGAAAAATAAAGGGTAAAACCCTCAAAATGTATGAATCAAATGTAGCATTTGTTAATAATAACAATGTGGAGAGTTCTATCATGTGTCTGGTTCTAGAGATAAGTTTATAAGTTTTATCTGAGCCATAAATTACAGCAATTTTTTATGTTTTTACAGTGTGATTTTTTTCTTTTTAACTTTTCCTCATGCAACAAAAGCAGCTCTTCTGTGCTGGATTTAAAGCAAGGGGAGGTCTCTGCCTTAATTTATAGTTTCAATACGGAATTGTCTTCATGTGCCTAGTAAATCCAAGTTAGTAACAGCAAATAAAGGCAGTGTTCCTCTACTGTCTTCTGACTGTTCTTCCAAAAATCATAAGTTCTGATGAACTGACCTGTTTGTATGAGTTTATGGATATCACCGTTTCTTGTATTTGATTAGACATTGCAAGCAGTCTCTCTTCTAAGTCATCAGGCTCGAGTTTTGGTGGGATTTGTGATTATATTCTTCTTTGTCTGCCTTACTGGGCTGAGTTTGCCATCAGGAGCCATTCTTGTTATGCAAGCCTGGCAGTGATTTTTCTGCCTTTCTTGTCTGAATCTCTTTAGGGATTTTATATAGGAAAACTAGTAATTTGGCTGGTTCCTGGTGATGCTAGAACACTGTGAAGATGGAGTTTGCCCCTGGCAAGTAATTCTCATGAGAGCATTATTCTTTTTCTCTTACAAGAAAGCTTTGAAATATTTCCATTTCCATTTGAGAAAACTGTGGACTGAAATGCACTTTCCAAATTTCACTGGTACTTGTTTTGTCTGGAAAAAAAGTGAAATCTCAAAGCTTGCTTCAGATGTGTGTACTCAATTTTGTGACTTGGTTTATTTGTTCAGTATAATAACAGACTTAAAAATGTGCCAAGGAGAGCACTAGGTGGCAGGTAAAAAGTAAATACATCAAGTAGCCTGAATTTATACTCCCTGCTTGCAAATAGACTGAAATATTTTTATACAAATTTTGCAAATTGTTCCATGTTTCTGTCCTCCACTATTAAGTTCTCTGATAAATAGGAAATTTATTTAAAAAAAATTCCCACCTCTGGTGATATTACTCACCATCATAAATATTAGACAGCTCAGGTTATTAGTGGTGCTTTGTAATATGTTCAGAAATTCAGTCACCAAGAGACAGTGGCTTTGGACTGTATCTTTGAAAAGTTTTGAGGAAGCCCTTTGGTGTGTGTTTTTCTGAACTAACTGCCTTTCAGACCAGAGAGGAAACTGGGGAGAGAGATTTTGCCGTCCAAGTTATTGAAATCTGTGAGCGTTACAGCACTACCTTGGCTAAGTTTCCTTTTGAATCATCAGCAGACTTCAATAGAGGCATGCAAATATTTTATTTGAGTCAGAAGACCACTGTGGCTGCTGTGCTTGGTTCATAAGATGCATTCCTGGAGTATTGATATTAATACTGGTACTCTTTTGGACTCCCAAAAGAGTCATCATCTTCAAAATTACTTTATACTCTAAGTTTCCTCATTAGTTGTAGCCTAATTCTCTCATGGCTGTATCCCTGCAGGAAGAGCAGATGACAATGTCATAATTATTTTGCAGAAGTTGGAAAAATAAGGAGATTATTTTT
>VZTR01015642.1:18749-28912 GCA_013400775.1 Chaetops frenatus
TATGTGAAATGCTGGTAAGAGGAATTTCAGTATCATTAACCAGATGATGTTTACTACAGTTCCTGTAGTTTCTATAGATCACAAGTTTTAGTTAGAAAGCTTACTCCTTTCTAGAAAAGAGGCTTGGGTGGCGAGACAGGGATTTGCTTCTGTTTTCCTTCTCTAAGGCTATCCTGTAAATGACTCCAAAGCAGAGCAAAGGAACCTGAGGTATGCTGTGAAGGAGGAGGTTCTGTAAACAGCCTAAAGGCATTGCCCTCTGTTAGTCAACAGGGTCAAAATAGTAGCAAGAGTTAATGCAGTGTGGGGCCAGGACATCTCCATGTTGTGCATTTAATGCTACATAAGGGCTAATACTATATAAAGGTAAGTTAGGAATATTTCCAGTATTAACCCTGATTTACATTTAACGAATCATTGGCAAAAGCTTCTTCTCTCCTTGGCTGCTTTATTTTCCTGTGTGGACCTGATGGCCTGCTGCAGCCAGACACGTTGCTGTTGTCTAAGAGCAAGTCACAGTAGTGGGAAGAAGCTTGGCAGGGGAGCACTCTCAGCCTATTAAAAGCAATGTCAGTTTGAAGTTACCTGGTTAAAAATAACATAGCATCTGCTATTGCAGCAGCTGGTTAATAAGCAATTACTTTCAACTTAACAAAAAAACCCCAAACAAAACCAAAAACCCCAAACCCAATTGTAACCAGAATGACAGCTGCTATTTCTGAAATTAAACACAGCCTAACACTTATCTGTGGTATCATTTCTCACTCTTCTCACACCTAGTTTAAGAACAATTTAAATCTATTTGCTAGTAGAAGGTGCAAGAAGACCTTTGGTCATTTCCTGTACAGGCACAGGAGCTAATGGTGTGAAGAATCATCTAGAATTTGTGAAGTCTATACCCAACTGCTTGTGCACAGCAGCTGATAGAGTCCAGCTCCAGATCTTCTCTATGACAGGAGATTACTCTCATAGTACAGAAATCACACTTTCACACAGATATCAAATCCAAATTTCTTGTCTGATGCTTTGTCAAGCAGCAAGAATTTGAATACATGCTGCATGAGTGCAAAGACTGCTTTATTGATCATTCAGTGCACTGGACTGGCATCTCTCCACGTTGGCATTTGCATGCCTTGCCATTTTCTTCTTGTGTTCATAGGTAAACCTGTTTTCTCACATATCTGCAAAAGGGTTGCATAACCTTTTCTTTCCCCTACTATGACTATACACCCTTTGCCAACTTCCAAAAATGTTTATAGGGAAAAAAACTTCATTGCAGCAAAGTACTTTAACTCTCTTCAGGAAAAGTTAGTGGTAATAGGGAAAGAGCAAAGAACAGCCAGTATCAAATCATCAGCCAGTTCTTTAGGCTACCGGCATATACTCTTCTCCATTAGGCACTTTGTAGTGTTCTGGTCTGCTGTTGGTAAATTGAGAAATAGTATCACTATAAGTCCGTTAAAACACCGTTTGTTAAAAGAACTTTGTGTGACAGGTAATTTTTGAAGTGGTGAAACTGTATTTTCCCTAGTGGTGAATTTGAGGCCCACAGAAATATGCAGTGCCCACCAATTTGAAGGGGGAAAATTATTTTTCAGTTCAGGCTTAGGTGTAGCTTCCTCACAGTCCAGTTTTACCCTGACCTTGCTATTAAAGAAAACTGTTTATGGATGGGGTTGATGTTTTTGATGCTCCATTTATAGCTGAAAATGTCAGCATGCCAAAATTATGATGTAAGTTACTCAGAGAAACATTCCACAAACGTTTAACTTTGGAAAGTATCACCTCTGCATCTACAGTATGTTCTCTGTGCCTGTATTTACATTGTAAATGTACAGCTTCTCAAAGTTAGCCATGGCTTTTGAAGTTGGCAGTGGAGGGTTTTCCCAGGAGTTCAGTGTGCTGCCTTGGTGCCCAATGCCAGTGTGCTGGTTTCTACATTTCTCAAGACTGTCAGCTGAGGTTTTGTCTTTGCCCTGAAGTTTCTAGGTGTCTCTGAGAAGATATACTTGAAATGTTAGATATAACTTCCAGCTCTATTGTTTTCTCAGTGAATGCAGTAACTATGGTGCCTTTTTTGGTGATAGGATTAAGCTTCAGAATAAATCAAATTATGTTTACAGAGTGTATTTGGAGAAACTAGAGAGGTAGACAGACCAGAGGAGAAACAAAGGCAGGGTCTTGGATTAGGTTAGGTGGGAAAGTAATTAATACCATGAATCAGAGATGACGCATCAAAAACATAGATATACACAGCAAAAGCAGAGCTGAGGGAAGGGAAAAAACATGGGAACTTCACATATCGACCAGAGTGGTAGCATGGTTAATAGGCAGCTGAAAAGGGTGAGGAACACAGCTCAGTGAAATATACCAGTGACAACTGAGAAATGCAACCATTACATTAAGTTAGTTCTGATACTTAGCTACAGCTGCAATACTATGCTAGAAGTTGGCAATACTAAAGGTGACTGGAACTGAGAATGAAGTTAAAATATATGTCCGCTCTATGTATAGTAAATGTAAACTACTTTGTATAAGGCTTAACTGTAGTTCATGCAGGGGCAAAATACTGGTTTGACTTCCACTGGATTCTTTTTAAGCCTTAAGTGGCTCTACTATTACCAGGACCTTTATGCTGAAAATACTCATTTGTCGTATTGGTACAAACAGAATAATATGATGGTGTTATATATAAAATAAAGACCTAAACTATCAAACTCTGCCTTGGCAGCCTTGAGAGTATACCTATAGAACCTAGAACAGCTGTTAATATTATCTCAATGCAAATTTCAATCAACTATTTGGAAAGACCAAACACAATTTTACTGCTTCTGTGCTTACCGCATTTTGTAACTTATTTTTCTTTTTCTTTCAGCTTTATCTTCAGGCAAGAATGAAAGGAGACTGGGCAAGACTTGTACGTCCTACTATACAATTTGGTCTCATTTCTGCATCTATCTATGTGGGTCTCTCACGTGTTTCTGACTACAAGCATCACTGGAGTGATGTTTTAACAGGCCTTATCCAGGGTGCAGTGGTAGCTGTGCTTGTTGTAAGTAATTTCTCAGGGGGTGGGTGTGCGTGAATGCTGCTTTTATGAACAGCACCTTAGAATTACAGGCTGTGTTCAGAGGAAAACAAACCTGTATTTCTAATGCATCAAAAATTGCTGAAGCAAGGGAACAACTCCTTGAACTGGGTGTAGCAATAGTACTTTGGGGAATGAGGCAGGCTCTGGCTCAATGAGAAAAGTGGCAGTTTTAGCCACCAGACAATGTGAAATTGTCTCTGCTCAAAAGCTTTTCAAATAACTAAGATGGAAATGGTCACTGCAAACCATGTAGGCCTCTCTATATAAATCATGCTTTTTTCTTCTAGCCAAATTTGAAATCACAAGTACAATATCAGAGAACTCTGTACAAAGTGAACAGGGTGGAAAAGGCCTTGAAGAATAAGGAGAGCACCAAACTGTATGCCTTTGCCACCTGACACAGTGTGTTTTGTCAGTCTTATGGGAAAATGAAACCCTTCACCATTTCTTGTGTGCATTCCTAGTACTAAAAATGACTTCACAAGGAGGAACCTGTGAAGTTTAGCTGTACTGATGAATATAAAGCAATCCCAGGGAACAGACACTTGCCTAAACTTGTCACAGCAGGCCCAGTTGACTTAGTGGCAACAGTTGTACTGGGTGTCACTGGAGTGCCATGGCTAATTCATTCATGGGAAGGGACAGATCAGGACTTCTGGATCAATGGGAGCAAACTGAGGTCATACTGAAGGATTCAGTCACCAAGAAATGAGACTTAGCTGGGAAAAACAACCTCCAAAATAAATGCTTTGTCAGCTTTCTCAGGTGAGAAGGATATGGTACAAGACAAAGCTGTCTACTAGCTGCAATCAATAATCAAAACAAATCTTGGAGCAGCTCTGGGAAATGGTACAGGCAGCATTAGCTGTTACTAAATGGCTACAAGTTGGCATAATCCTACCCTTCATATTTTTGACCAATCTCTTTTATTAAGAGAAAGAGTTCAGAGAGTAAGAAACATCAGAGATCGAAGAGGTGAGAACACTTTTATTAGGAAAACAAGTTTAGTCAAAGATGTTGGATGATTCAGGTGCTTGATAATATAATCCAAGAAAGAGTAGAAAGTAGCATTACAGTGAGTAGAGTTGAAAGGTCAGGACATTATTTTTAAAAATATACTCTAGCACCAACCACCACCCTCTGACTCTAATCTGAAAGAACTGATGAATTCCTTTCCAGAAACAGCAAGCTGAGGTTAAAGCATGGTGGCACAGCAACTGCAAATGGATCACTAAATTGCACTGAGGGAATCTGGCATCAAGTGGAAGCTGAAACTTGCCTTGTCTGTGGCTAAAGCAGTGTGCTGGGTCATCAGCTAGCTGCCAGTGTGGTGGGAGATTGTTTCTTCTGCCATGGACAGAGTGCTGCAGTTCTCAGGGTTGCAGTGGGAGGGGAAGACACAATACAGGAAGGGAAGGGATCATGTGAGCTTCTCATTTATTGCACTCCATGCAGCACTGTGCCCAGCACATCTGCTATGGGACTTGGTGAGATGAGCAGTGGAAGACAGCAAGCTGCAGAATTGGATCAACCACCTGTCTTGTAGTGAGGGAAAGGTCTCCTAGCTGTGAAGAAGTGAGGTGGTATGTCTAAAGCACTGCAGGAAAGGACTATGTAGGTGGAGCTGGCCTTACAGCTGCTGGGTCCAGCTAAAGCACCACCTCTCCTGTTCTGTTCTACATATATTACAGGAAAAAAACTAAGTAGACTTGCATTGTGGGCCCTCAGAAAGCATATTTTGCTCCTTCATTTAGAGCTGTTACTATGGCTGTTGTAATGAAGCAGTGCCTGGTAAGACAGTCAACAGTTAGTTAGCACAAGCCTTGAATTTGGCTTAAACTATCAGTGGCTAAATGATCAATGGTAAAGTGAAAAAGCTATTGAAAGAACAGATATCTGAATTTAGTACAAGACTTCCCTGCCATTTTCTAATGTTTTAAACTGATTAAACTTTTTACTAATTTTGATCATAGAATTTGCCTTCTGCAGAGCCCTTGTTTCAAAGACTTATGAGTGCAGGAACTTAACACTAATTTGTCCACTTAGGTTGTGTATGTGTCGGACTTCTTCAAAGTGAGAGGATGTACATTTCAACCAAAAGAAGATTCCCATACAACCCTACATGAGACTCCAACAAATGGTAATCACTTCGGCAGCAATCATCAACCATGAAGAATGACCCACATCACCTACGTTATTCTGAAAGAAAACAAGTTCACAAGTCTAACTATGTAATATAAGTAAATGCCTTAAAGGGACTGCTGCTGCTCTTGGATGCTCACTTTACCTGTATATAGTAACATCTACCACAGTTATTGTACATCTAAACTTTAAATTTCTCTTGGTTCAAGCTCTTGCTTAAAAGAAAGCTATTAAAATTGTAAATTTTTATTGAAAACAGTAACAAGTTATATTACATACACTGCTGTTTGTACATGCCTTGTTGAATCAACTGTGGTTTAAGTAAACACCATTAAAAGGAATTACTTGATATGGAAGCCACATGTGACACTGATGAATTTGTTCCATCATGTCAGTATAGTTTCTGGAAGACATCTGCTGTTACAGGTAAAGGCTTGCAGCAAACACAATATCTCTCTTGATTTTTGTAATCCCTATTAAGAAGGAAAAAAATATTAATATTGAAGAATCTTAACTGACACAACCACTATTTAAAGTACAGTTACAAGCATGTTAAAAGTATTATATGGAAGTCATTGTACATTAATTTTTGCCACCCTTTAAGTCAAACTTTGTAAGAAAGATGCTATCTGGAAAGATAACAGCAATGGTGCTGTTTACTATGAAGTCAATATGAGAAGGTCACATTACAAAATTATTCACCTTCAGCTCTCATTACCTGTGCAGCCCCTTGCCCCCATCACTTTTTTTTCTAAAATTGCTTCATGTACCGTGATAGTGAAATACATACCCTCTGCAAACTTGTTTTCCAGTTCTGTGTTCCCAATGGCTTTTGCAGCCTGGCACATCTGCCGAAGCAGTTCTTCTAGACGCCTCATGCAACGAATTATGCTACCTGTGTGAAAGAGCAAGGGAAAACTTTGTGCCACATCATGTAACTGGTTCTGAATTATTCTAATAGTTCTTTCTACAATCCTGTTCAATTTATCTAGAAGCCAAATGTCTTAAACTTGGTTTCTGTTTGCACAGTAAATTCCTCTGTGAGGCATTTCCTTGAAGCTGTTTCCAAATGCTTGTCCTTTTTACTCTCTTTACAGTCTCTAACTAATATCTAATCACAATACTGTCTGGGCTGCTGAATAATTCCTAGCCAACTTTTTCTTTCAAGTACTTCTTAAGACTTCCTCAAAAACCATAGAGCATTAGGAGATTGACAAGTTTGCTGCTTCAAGAACTACCATAGGTTTATTTTGGGATTTTTTTTAAATAAGCCTTAGTAATTTAGTTGGCAAAGGCAGTAAAGCAGTAAGTGATGTATCTTGCTATTCCTGTGCTACAAGAGTTGATGGACCACTCTACCACTCCACTGCATGGTTACAATAATGCACACAAAACATCTTGCCACAGCTTCTACACTGCAACCCAACACCCACTTGTGATATATTATGCATTTATCTCCTCTTTCAACTTTCCTCACAGCTCAGCACAAGTCACTGCTACAAATTTCACAAAACAACCCTAAATGCTTCTGCTCTTCTGGCCACAAGCAAACAGTGTCCTGTTTGGTCATTTCCTCCAGCAGCATCTCCGGCAGTCAAAATTACTGTAGGCAAAGTAACTGTTATTGGGTAGATATGGGATGAAAGGCTTGAGAGCAGCCCTGCTGAGAGGGACTTGGGGGTGCTGCTGGATGACAGCCTATATATAACCCATCAGTATGCACTTGCAGCCCAGAAAGCCAATTATATCCTGGGCTTCATCCAAAGCAGTGTGGCCAGCAGGGCAAGAGAGGTGATTCTGCCCCTCTGTTCTCATAAGACCCCACCTGCAGTGCTGCATCCAGCTCTGGGTCCCCAGCACAGGAAGGACATGGACCTGTTGGAGCGAGTCCAGAGGAGGGCCACCAAGATGATCAGAGATGGANAGAATTTTGTTCAAAGCTCTTAGGAAAATGAGACATGATAAAGTAATGCTTCTCTTCTAAAAGCATTCATAGGGCCCCATTAAGCCATGCCAGTTTCTACAGTGAGAACAGTTTGTGTAAGAGCAGCAGTCTCTAAAAGCTCTTGCAATGACACGAGATGGAAAAACCCACATGAAGCCTATTGAGCACAGAGCACACACCAACACAAGTGACCTGTGGGCAGCTGCCCCGAGCACGGCTGTGCTGCACTGTGGCAGGCCCTGGCTCAGCTGTCAAAGATCCTACTCGTCTCCATTTACAAGGCTGACCCCGACAGCCATTCCAGGGAGTACTCGTTTACAGGCAGCGTAGCTGGGCTTGTGGCAGACACAGTTTTTTGTGCAAGAAAAAGAAAACTGCGATTTTAAAATAAAGTACTAATGTTTCCATAAAGCAGGAGTTGGTCTGCAGTTAACAGACAGGATACTTAACTCAGTTTAGTGTTCTTCCCTAATGGCCTTAAAAAGCTGCTCTTATTTTTACTTCTCCCCCACACACACATATCAGCTTCAAGATAAAGAATTTTCATTAGCAAATCAGCACTACTCCACTTTCTGGCAAACACACTTGTTCTTGGAACACTCAGGCTTATTTTGTATTCTGATTTTCTTGGAATCACTACAGTTATTGGATAACCAAGGTAAAATACTGTGTGTTTCAGGAACACCACAATCCATTTAAGGTACACATAACCAACAATGGATGCCTGAAGTGCTTCCCTTCCTTTTGGATAAGGCACACAAAACCAGCCTACTGAAAGTTAAGGGAAGAATCATGCATTAATGCCTGTTACAAGAGCTGACCTTCTCAGAACAGGCCACTAGGATCTAATTTTGAGGGAGCTGGCACTGTTTGAGTAGAACAAAGCTGATTGTCTTAGACCAAATATGGTAAGTGGAAAATGTCACTGCCCAGTGTATTCTGAACATTCAAGTGTCAACATAAAACATAAGCCAGCTACTGCTGCTTTAGTGTTCCAAACACTCAGGGTGCCTCCATAGCAAATGGAAGGCTCAGATACTCATTGCAATAGGAGGAATCTGCTAACTGCAGAAGCAAAGACTGCCAGGATTTGTGTTGCTCAAAAGCAACTTTCTTTAGAAAGCTTCTGGGTATATGCACTGGATTACATACAGGAATTATGTTGTATGAATTCCCTTGTTATAAGGGAATCTGCAAACCTTTGCAAACAAGAAAATAGCATTTGAGAGAGGCAGCAGTGACAGTAACAACATGAAAAAGGAAGAGTTCTAAGACAGGTGCATCCACCCTACTGTTCTTCATACCTTCCAACAGGCTGGTTCTTCATTCTGGTTTGACAACGCTTTGGATGGTTTGTTTTACAAAGTATCAGGGCTGTAAGTCATCATACTTTTAAGAAGTGAAAACAAAGTATTCTTCCTCAAGGGGCAGTTTCTAGTACTCCAATTTTAGGAACCAAATGAATCCACCTGACAGGTTATATCTAGGCTTTGCAACTATCTCCATTGCACTACTGTGAAAAACTATTCAAAAGAGAGTTGGTTACCACTTCTCACTTCTGTCATCATTAAGTCAGCAGGAGGAATTGGTTATACCAAATAAATAAAAAACTTAACTACAATGAGGGCAGGTGCAAGAGCTGTACTTCCTGATGACAAGCATTTGGAACATGGTTTTTTTTCCCTTTAACTAGAAAAAGTAAGCATTACCTTTTGTTGTAATGCTTAGAATTTCTGAGTTTTATAGAAAGTTTCTAGAATATAGAGATACCCTTTAAAAAAGATCTTAGATTCTAAATTATCAACAGTGTGTGAGTATAAATTAACATATATATAGTAAACAATTTTTTCCCCACTTGATTTTAGCCATACAGATGCTTAAATACATCTGAGTTTAGTATAAGGTTATTCAGTATTACTATTCCCTGTTGTATAATTACCAACTCATACCTTCCAAAGAACAACTGATTAGCCTACCTTCAAAGACATCAGTCATTTTGCAGATGTGAGCAAAGTTAGCTCCATTTGCCCATGTATACACAACATCCATTAGGTTGGGTCTGAAAGAATTCAAGTAATTTTCTTCATCAATTTCCAGTTTTGCTTCTGCTGACACCTTGGCGATTCTTTTTGCACACTCCTTTAAAATAAAATATTTTATATTTATAATATACTTAACCAGAATAAGTACTTAACTGACAGAAAGACATGCACATTATTAGGTACTGCATTACAGGATGAGGTTTCCTTTTTAGTGTGAAATTATTTAGAATCAGAAAGTAAACCACTGTTTACATGAAATCTGCCTGCACTAACATTCTAGAGAGTAGTAAGCAAGCTTAAACTTTTAGAGGCATGTCCTAAATTAGGATGACCATTTCTTGCACACCATATAATGTATTATTACACACTGCAAAATCACATGCAGTGCCAGCTGAATTCACTGATGATCCAAAATTAGGTTTTTACTGTGTACTTATTATACATTACTCATGAGCTTCACTCATGTTAGCATTACCCCTGAGCTCAGACAGATTTCTAATTACCTGCATTTGCCGAAGTGGTCCTGCCAACTGCTCGGTCAATTTTGGCATTTCACTGGACTGGAAAAGAAGACATTAAACAATCTCAAGTGCTCCCATACATTTGCTCTATACCAAATTAAATGCAAAACCAGAAGTTCAATATGTGATACTGCCACCCTAACTTATTCCAATAACTTCTCAAATCTCTTATCAAACACTAAAATTACTGAATTCCCCAAATGGTTGTTCCTCAAACTAAATCAGAGAACTAAATCTTTCTGTATAGTATAACAACATTATGAAAAGCAGCACTTGCTTTCTGGATACTTCCAAAATTCCCTCTATTTAGCTATATCATAGTTTTGAAATGACATATGAACTGCCATTAACTACTTAAACAGTTACAAGCTTTTCTTTAAGAATACAAAATGTTTTTAATAACTTAAGCATGAGTGGCAATA
>VZTR01015643.1:62867-79282 GCA_013400775.1 Chaetops frenatus
ACTCTAGTGTACTGAAACAATGAGAACTTGCACTTTTGCTCTGCTGGCTGAATTGTGAAGCAAGTAACCCCTGCCTACTGGGTAAACAGTTGGGTAGCAGTCCTCGACTGTTATAGCTGAATTGTCAAATCATGCTTCTTTAGAAAGTGATGATATATGTTAAAGTATTTATTTTAAATCAAGTAATGTTTATACAAATATTTTCATATAGAGAAACTCAGTAGGCTTTCTAACAAAAAGTGCAAAATGAAACAGTGATGCCTGTTTTTGAAAAGGAAATAAGATAAAGAAAATAGATTTTATGGAATGTGCAATCTGCATTAATAAAAATTAAGTCTCAATTTGACCAATTCTATAGAAATAGAATATAAAATTTTAATAGAAAAAGATAACCTGAGAAAATACAAAAAGCATGCTCTAGTTTTTCTCAGTGAATAAATACTCAACAAGAATAAGGTACTTTATCGATTTATTGATTTGGATATAAACATGTTTTCTAACTGAAAAGTCAAATTCAATATTTTGTTTTACCTGTTTCTGTGGAATGCTTGTAACTGACACACATAAAATATATTTACCATAAAAACAGAGAAGGAGGGAAAAGGAGGAAGTGAAAAATAAACACAAAGTATGCATAAATGTAAAGTCAAGCTTTCAGAAAACCAGAAATTCTGAAATTAAAGTTGCCTAGGAAACTTCCATCTGCTATGTCTTGGAAGTATGTTTAGGATAAAATTCTATATTTACCCTCCTGAATCTCAGCTAATTCCACACAAGGTTGGCACTAACATCAATCAGCAGCTACTCACTATTTTGCTTTCACATCATTATCATCTTTGCTCCTCATTTATTGTACTCTGTTAAAACTCTGCTTTGAAGACAGTAATGTCAGTTTTCTTCTTGGCTTCTAGTCCCATAAGTGTTTATTACTGAAGTTATACAGTTTTACAACTATTAATTAACTTTTAAGATACTTTCAGTAACTTTATATGATGGTACTGTGCTTATGCTACTAACAGAGACCTAAAGCACAAAATCAATTTGTTCACTATATTTTGACACTTATATTTTCTCTGTTCATTTTCAGCAGTGGGAAGTTAACTTGTATAGCAAGATTAAAGAGTCTCAGAAACAAGGTAAGGATAGAGCCTACTGTGTCCGTAAGGGCTTTTACTTTTCTGAGTGACCTTTCTAAGTACTCCTCTTTTAGTCCTTCAGCAGAGAGGTATCCGTTTAGCAGAGGCCACCAGACTGAGTGTAGACAGAATGCACAGACAGAAGACCTCTAGCTTCAGTAAAATTACAAGATTCAGCACAAAAAGACAGATACTACATTCTGGAGCCTAAGTCACAAAAGATTTTGTAAAAACTGGAATAGGGTAACTGCAACTCAATTGCTTGCTAAATGCAATAATCTTCCAGATAACTTTCTGAAGTGTGCAATGACTGATATGAAATAAGGCTGAATAGTAAAATAATGAAAATACTCAGACATGTACTACTATGACATGCTTAAAAAAATCATCCCATTAAAAGAATTATTTCCCAGTATGTTTTTTCCATCAATAATTCCCCATCAAGTTTAAACAGGGGTTGGAATATGAAGAGTTTCTTGTTTCATTGAGTTAGAACAATGCTGTTACAGAGAAAAAGTCAAGGGTTTTCTTGACACAGCTTGATTAAAAAGTTATTAATATTAAAAAGCTTAATCAGAGGAAATTCTTTCTGCTTATTTCCCAAATAAACTCCATAAAGGTTAGGCTTTCCAGGCAACTAATACTGTGATTATCCTTTTAGTGTTACTTTATGCAAAAATAGACTAGAATGAACTATGCCAGGTCTTAAAGTAAGTAAATGTCAAGTCCAGGTACTGGGACTGACTGGGATGGAGGTTTTCTTTCATCATAGCAGCCAGCGTAGTATTGTGGAGTTTTGGCTAAAACAGTGCTCATAACACACCAATGCTTTGGCTATTGCTGAACTGTGCTTCCACAGTGTCAAGCCTTTCTCATTTCTTCTCCCCCCATCTCTGACCCCAATAAGTAGAGTGGGGATGGCCAAGGAGTTGACAAGGAACACAGCTAAGCCAAATGACCAAAGGCACATTCCATACCTGTAACATTATGCTCATCAATAAAAAGTGGTGGTAGAGGAAGCAGGGGGCTGGAGGCATGGAGGGATGGAGAGAACAAGGATTGTCTTTCAAAGTGGCCACTGCTTGAAGACAGACTGGGCATCAGTCTGTGCTAGGTCTTGAGTGGTTGTCTTTGTATCACTTTATTTCCTCTTTATTATTGTTCAATATTTGTCATTATTCTGTATGTTTTACCATGTACAACTTTCCATGTTTGTAATTTAAGAATATGAAACAAACTAACAGTAACCCTGCCTCACTTAGGTTGTTCTTTTCCCTACCTAAGACACTAAGAAAAACAACCCCTAAACTTTACATCCATAAACGTGTCTTAAAGAGATTGTAAAAAAAAACACTAAACATCACTATCAATATTTTAGGTTGTTCTTAGAGTACGTCACATTTCAGTTATTAAAACCAGAAATTCAAATAAGAAGCTATTAAAATAGGAAATCCAAGCATTTATTTTATGCTGTTGTTTGCCTTGCAACTGCAGGTCCCTAAGGAAGAGTTTTACTGGCTTTGAACACAACATTAAAGTCAATGAAGTCCTAAACTATACTTAATATAAATCTGTGATAATGAGAGTGTAACTTTGAATCACGTAATAAGAGAATTCCCCAGAAATATATTCTAGGAGGCAAACAACAGTACTGACATTCAGAGATTTTTCAAGCTTTGACCTGCTTATAAAAAGGTGGATATTAATGTTCTTTGATGGTCCTGTAAATGGTATATAAGAAAACCAGAGATGAATTCACATTGTCTTTACACAGACAGGATGATCTTTTAAAAGATTAAGTTATTTCTTTACAACGTGCTGAGAATTCTACAAGGGTGTATTACTTATACAGCCTGTACTATTTCTGCCTAATAAACTATTATAGCAGCAGGTTTTATGATAGCTACAAATATAAAGCATAGGCTAGAACAACGAATACTTCTCACCAACTAGAAAGTTGGCTAATACTACAATCTGTTGTAGCGTATCTACAACCTAAATTATTACAACTAGTCCAGGACAACACATGGTGCACCGCCTAATGAAATACAACGTGGTGCACTTCCTTTCGTCTATCACTCTCTCGTTTTTCCTTCTTTCTATTTTTTTTTCTTTTATTCATTTAAATGCTAAGACATTCTAAGAAAGAAGAAGAAGAAGAAGATAAGGAATTCTACACATATTGCTGAAAAACCAGAAGTGCACAAGAACAAGTTTAGCTGTCTACACAATAGAGCCAGTCCTCTGTGACATAGATAACAACAACTGTAGACCTAGGACAGAATTCAATATACTGGCTTAGAGGACCTTTAAGCTACAAAAGGGGCAGTTTTGAAGCCAAGTAGACTATTTTAATTAGAAATAATATTTTGGAAGACAGTAACTGTATCTTACAAACTCACTCCACCTGGATGAAATAACACCTCCTTGCATGAGATCAAATCCAGATCTTTAATACTACAAAATTCTTCAACTCTATTGGTAACATTGCTATATGAAAGACATGAATGTGGAGAAAACACCTGCAATTCCTGCTTAAGACCACAGAATTCAAAAATTCCTTGGTCTGGAGAAAAGAGTTTGGAAGGTGTGATGTTCCAGGTCATGAATGAAAACTCTTATTAAGTGGGGTGAGGGCAGAGTTCTGATAGATCCTTCAGCAACTTATCATCTGTCTCACAAAGTGGACACTTAGGAAGCAGTAAAGGACTCTGCTAACAAAAAGGTAGGCTTTTTCATTAGGATCACGCATTTACATGCAAAAGCACAGTGAAAAGAAAACTGAAATGCTGGTTATTCTAAATTGACTGAAACATTAATAATATTCTATATTTCAAGTCTGTCTGGCATTTTTTTCTGTCTTCCTTAATGATAACATACACTAAATATGTGTTTCAGTACTTTGCAGCAGGAACAATGAAGTAGCTGGTGTATCAGGAAATCAATTGTCATCAATGATATATGAGGTTTTCAAAAGTTCTGATGCTGGATGTGATATCCTGCATGTTTTCTGACTATATATTTAACCCCAAATGCTGTCTCCAAAAGTTTACAGCCTGAACAAGAAATCATTGCACAAAACAGGGAGGAAATAATAATAATAATTAATAATAATAGAAAAGTAGGGTTTAAACAGAGTACCTAAATCTGATGTCCTATAAATTAATATGCATTCCATGTCTATTGCTTAGGCATCACAGCACAAGCTACATGTGAAATGGAATGTGGATGATGTGGCTGCAATGGTATGAAAAACCACAGATGAAACACCTAATCATACAAACATACTGTGGCAAAGAAAAAAAAATAAGAGGGTATGATATCAGCAGAAAGGTGATTAAACCAATGTAGCCATAGTGAATTATAGTGAAGATGGAAAAAGAACACTGAATTTGATAGGATGGCACAAAAAGCAGGTAATGTAAAGGGACAGTGATGGTGATGATTAGGAAGATGAAATATGTTAGCAGCTATGTTGTTGATAAAATGGAACATGTACACAAAAGCTTGGAAGGAAGATGGCAAAGGAAATTATTTGTATTGTATTCACACATGCAAAAACCTGGACTCAATAAACAGAGCTGGAACATAGTTCCAGTTGGAAAAAAATGGTGCTTGGATGTGATTATATGATGTACATATGTGATTATGGATGTAAAATAGAAGGAAAAACTGCAGGCAGCAAAAATCTTGCATAAACAAAATGGGTAGTGGTATAAGCAACAAAACCAGAGTGTATTCTCCTGCATTACTAGGAAAGATAACTGTATTTCAATAGCCAAAAATAAAGGTAAAATGATAGCAAGCTATTCATTGGAATGGCAAAAATCTGGATTGATGGAAACACCTGCCTTCATCCATCTGTTGACAATAATAGCTGACACTTTGTAGTTATCAGGGAAAAGCTAGGGAAGAAATTAGTGTAGAACAGTGCAGCAATGTTTAGAGAGAAACTAAGGGAAAAAAAATAACATTAAAAACCATTAAAAAGGAAAAAAAGTCAGATTACTATCCAAACTAACTGGAATTAAAATATATATGAATATATGTTACTTTAGAATGGTTTTTGAAAGTGTGGAGCATGACCTGGTTCTTCAATTATAAACATTCTATATTAATATAAAATATATACCTATTGCAACAATAAGATGAAATCTCTATTTCACATTTAAATTTTGATTTTATTCCATGATAAGGTGAGTTATGCTATTTTTCATTCAAACAGATGTGTCCTTTAATGTCATGTTTGTGAGGCTGCTCACAATCATCTTTGAAAGGTTGTGGCAGTCAGGAAAGGTGCCTAAGAACTGAAAATAAGCAAATGTCACCCCAGTCTTACAAAAGAGCAAGAAAAAGCTCCTAAAGAACTACTGGCCAGTCAGCCTGATCCCAGTCCCTGGAAAGGTAATGGAATATCTCATTCAGGAGGCCATGTCTATCCATGTGATCAGGAAGAAGGTGATCAGCAGTATGGATTCACTAAGGGTAAACCACTGTTCAATGTCTTCTGCAAAGAAAAAACTACCTGGAAGGATGAGGGTAGAGCTGTGCATGTTGTCTACCTTGACTTCAGAAACTTGACACTGGTCTCTCACAAAATCCTTGCAGGCAAACTCAAGTGTGGACTCGTTCAGCGGACAGTGAGATAATTGAGAACTGGCTGAATGGCAGATCCCAGATAGTCACAATCAGAGGCCTCAGGGTCTGGTTGGACAGACACCAGTGGTGTCCCCCCAAGGTTCAGTACTGGGCCCAGAATGGTTTAACTTACTCATCAATGACTTGGATGCGAGGGCAGATGCCTCCTCAGCAAGTTCACTGATGAGACAAAGCTGGGAGGAGCAGCCAATACCCCAGAGTGCTGTGCAGCCCTTCAGAAGGGCCTCAACAGGCTGGAGAGATGGGCAGAAAGGAAATTCAATGAAGGCAAATGCAGGGTCCTGCACCTGGGGAGGAGCAACCCCATACACCAGCACAGGCTGGGGACTGACCTGCTGGGAAGCAGCTCTGTAGAAAAGGACCTTGGGATCCTGGGGAAAACAAGCCATCCAGGAGCCAGTAGTATTGAGTGTGGATGTCTTTATTTTGTCCACATAAATTGCACAATTTATTTAATCCACTTCCCTGTGTTTGTGTTCTGGTTGTCATTTCAGCACAAAATCTTGAGGGTAATTTAGTCATGCTGAAAATTTAATCATACATTATTCTTTTATTTTTCAAATAATTGATTGCCTGACTTGAGAAAGAACAATTTAAAGCTGATATAAGAGGACAATAAACATTCTCTATACAGAAGCAGTCAACATTGTTGATAAACCTGTAAAAAATATTTATCCGTAAGAAAAAGAATTGTACAGACCCAGTCATTTGTTGTGTACATGTACGACAATTAAAATGTTAAAGAGGGTCCGACATTTTTCTAGGAATTTCTAAAAACAATTTTTAAGACCTACCCTTGTGTATTTCAGTGAACTACACTGTCTAGATTTTGAGAAGTAAAAAGATTATTTGGTTTGCAATGCCTTGCAACTCATTCAGTCACATGCAAAAAACAGCATATGTTAATGCAATTATGTGTATTGTGCTTTTCATGTTTGCATCTTGCCCTTTCAATGAGCCTGACACAACCAAAACTTCAGCTCTTGTGACACTAATCTCTAAGTGGGGCAGCAGAAAAAACAAGTGCTAAACAAGCATTAGTGACTATTCCTGCAGCATTTATACCTATTCAAAAATTATAAAGCATGTCTTGAATTGTCTGATGGGTTTAGTGGAGAGGTTCTGTAAAGAATACTATTCTCTTGCACTACTGCAAACTCAGCTCTACCTCAGCTACTACTGACATGATGGTTTGATTTTCTCTTGTTCTTTTCCTTAAAGGCAGATTCTCTATCTTCTTTAGGCAAGTTACTGTATTGCCTCTACTATCTTTAAAAGTATTTTCTTCATATATAGCCTGAAACTCCAGTGCCATAATGCAATTACTTTTGTTTGTCCTTCAGTTATATTATTGCTTAGACTAAATAATCACAGTTCATTTTCTTTGTAAGTTATTTTACATCTTAATGCATCACATTGCTCCTGGTCTGTTTTTATCACCCATATCTCTTTAAGTAGGAAAAAAAAAAAAAATAAAAAAACAAAACAGAACAAGCACATCTTGTGAACACTTACCATATCTAAGCAGAGAAAAATTATCTCACTTGTTGATTTGAGCATGTTGGGTAGTTCTGCAATATTATTCTGATTGATGATATGCTAAAAATCAGATGTCATCAGAACAAATGAATTTAAATATTGGATTCCACCAATTGGCTAGACAATAGCTTCTCTCTTACGTACTTTAATTACAGTATTGACCCTGTCTGTGAAAGGGACAACTTTTTTCTTACCTCCTTAGTATGTGATGACTAGTCTATTGATATAATAGTAGAACTACATTACTCTAATAGTTGCTCTTTTCTGGGTAACAATCCAGTTCATACAAGTAATACAAAACTTATTGGAAAAAATGAACTAATTTCTCTCAAAATCCTTAATACCAACATTCTTTGTCCCAAAAGACTTTTTAAATATTACCAGAAAATCCAGGGTGCTCCATCACAAAAGACTGAGAACCATTTTAAGACAAGATCCACAAGCTAGGATTCTCACCTGCAGATTTGAGTTCTAGATTTGAAATAGTCCCTGATTTATATTTCAGCATCCAAAGAAATTTGGTTATTAATTTTCACTTTCTTATATTAAGGCACCTGTACCTTCCTAAATATTTTGCTATGCTGTGACTCTGTATTAATTATAAAGGCTTAACTTACAATAAGCTCATGAGCCATACCATGGAGGTACAGAAGTACCCACAGCCAAGAACATCCTTCAGTAGCTCCACGGACTGGCACTTGTATTTAGCAAAGTGTGCTTTTCTTAACAACAAAACAAATATCATAAAGTAGAACCTATTACACTGCTTCCTTGATCACACTATAGCATTAAAGAAATAAATTTTCAAAGCAGCCCAGTCTAAGGAACCTCTTACAGTCAAAACCAAAAATTATTATTTTCATGTGAGGAAAAAGTGTTGTATCAAACAATTTTACTATTCAAGAAGTGTAACTATATAACATTGCAGTCTTAATATTATCTAAGTTTAGAGAGTTAATTAGTATTACTGTACAAACAAGGCATGCTTTTCAAAAGAACTTTTAGGCATCTTTCAATAAACAACACCTTGCTCCATTGATACACTCAATAAAATAAATGAGACAAAGTAGCTTGGCTGCAGAGATCCATCTCCTGCTATCACGGCAAAGAAAATGAAAGTGTAAGAAATGCCACAAAGTTGCTTGAAAATAGCTCCTCTTTTATCTAACAGCCTGCTCAATAGAACACTCATCTCCTAAATGATAGCTTCCAGTTCTTTATCTGAAGTGCAAAGGGAGTAAAAATACTAACCTTCAATTTTTCAAGGAGTGTTAAAACCACAAGGGAAAAATGACCTATCTAATCTCTTTGCATATAGCTCAGTATGGCAAAAATCATTGAAAAGTTATCAGATATGTTGGCAAATGGGAGAAGTCTTGTAAAGGGAATAATTTCACAAGAAAATATGAAAAAAAATTACTGCACCATTATGAGAGATGATAGCATGTTCTCAGATGTAAGTTTCTGACAGCAGGACTAAACTGATAACAGAAGTACAATGAAAGATATGTATTTGTGAATCAACATTTCAATGGCTCACTGACTTTCATAACAGAGAAATTGTAGAGACAGACTGGAGAAGGGACTTAGAACTTTAGTATCACAGCTCACCCCCTTAAAGCATCAGAATCACCTTTGTCATCAGAAAATTTTCAGTCTACAGCTCTGAGAAAGGAGGCTGGACACAAAGAAGCTACCTGCTGTTGTGCCCACAAAGGAACTGTGGAGGGAAATTCTTCAGTTCAGGTTCTGTGCTGAAACCAGGGAACACAGACCTGTATCTTCCAAAAGCTGAAACCAGGAAAGAAAACGTCCCTGCATATATGCTTTAGGAAACTGGCAGAAGACCTATAAAAAAAAGTGGTGAAACAGTAGCATTAGGTATGAGGAATTCCAGTGAAAAAGTGATTGACCAGCTGGAAAGGAATGCAGGAGTACCAGACATGGAGGTTGAAATGGACACCCTCCAAAGCAGCTGATTAAGGAAGCAAATAGTCCAATCCTCAACAGCAGATGTAGAACCCATCTCACTGCTAGTGGAACAGAAACTATACATCATTAACACCAAGAATCATGAGTTAGACTGGATTTGAGATTCAACAGCCACCTGATTATTACCTCATACAGCTGATTTGTAATGATAGTAATAATACAACAATCTAAGGAGAGAAGGAGGTTGAGGAATTCAAATTCCTGTAGTACATCTTGTTGAGGAAGAACACTAAGGGAGCATGGATAGATCCACTTGTTTTGAGGTTCAGACCAAAAGGGAGAAAGAACTAAGTAACTGCAAAAGACATGTACAAACTTAAAGAAGAAAAGCAAAACAAACCCCAAACAACGTTAGCACTTTGGGATTTCCCTTGAAGACCAGAAGGATCAATTAGGTAAGATATTTGTGAAAAGTAAACCAGACCACAGACCTCAGTGATAATACAACTTACTGGATAACATCTTTTATTAATACACCAGGAGACAGGATGAAGAGGAAGCTCCTGAAATGCTTTTGTGAGGAGTAATAAGGGTGGATAGGCACTGCTTCCCATTTGCCTCCAATTAACAGAGACTAAGAGTGAATGGGAAGATTAAGTGGTAATGTAGTTGAGATTGGTCAAATTCTTGAAAGCTCAATTAGAAGAAAAATAATTCAAACTAAAAGCAGTGTTTTTCAGTAAGGCAAACTCCAGTAAAAGGACTCTTAGTTAAAATTTCCTGGGAGACTGGCTGAAGGTGAAGAACAAACTAGAATGAAGTGCTAGCTCTTAAACTAATTTACCCGAAGGAGAAGAAAGGCTTCTGATAGATACTGAAGAATATTGGCATTTCTTACGCATTTTTTTCCTGCTTTTTAAATTTCTTCTTTAGTCCAAAAGCCAACATAAATTGGTTTTCTGTTTTAATTGGTGTACCGCTGATAAGGGATTAAGATCCTGCAAGGAAAGGATGAATGCATTTATGAATGCTTGTATAACCTAGGTATTTTCAAGCCCACTGAGTGAAATGAACTTCATCTTGAGGTATACAAAATCAGTAAATGATCAAATATTAGCTAAAAGGTGTCTACAACAGTGACATAGCTCAGAGCAGTAGTGTAGCAATCCCTCATTTCCCCACTTACTCCATGTTGGCTCACATTGTGGGGCAGTTTTTCTGCATGTGAAGGGGATTCCTTTTGGATGAAATTAAATCAGAAGATCTGTTCAAAGTGCAGCAACAGTCTAAAAGGAACAGAAAGGTCTGAATCAATGTGTGATCTGCAGCACAAGCAAGTCCCACAGCAAGTACCAAGTGCACATGCACCGACAGAATGTTCTCAAAACCACAGAGACCTCCTGTGTCCTTTTGCTTCTTGTAGCACTTAAAAGGCTAAAGGTCTCAAGGTCAGTGACCAGTTCACACAGATGCCCTCAGCTAAGGGTATTCTTTTATATTGTATTAAGACCTCCTATGGTTGAATGTATTTTCTTCTTGCTTCAGCTGCTGTCCCTCTTCAGCACTTTTTTGATTTGCTTGTCTCACCAGCCTGTGTTTTTTTTACTTTCTGTTTATTTTCCTTTTTTTTTTCTAAATTAACAATGGTTTCCCTTTTCCATCAACTTCTTTGGTCTCATAGAAGATTCAATACATTGCAGTTCATGGTCAAGGGTCTCAGCTATGTCACCTTGCCTACTGTCATTTGTCCCCAAGATTTGAGCTTCCATCTGCCCAATGTCCAAAACTACACACCTTCTCTCATTTATCCTGCCTCCTCCTCATACAAAGGAACAACTAAGACATTGAAAGTCATAATTTCATGGTGTTCACTTGATCATTTGCCTCCACCACAAGACTTAAGATACCATCTCTCCCATTCTAGCCAATACCCAAAGATAAAGTTAGGAAGCAACAGGCACTGTGTTGTATTTAAGTAAACAACTAAAATAAGACTTGCTTTGATGAAAAAGGGCATGAGAAGACCCATGTGCTCTTGTCACTTCCACTAAACAGATGAAAGCATGCTCTGGCCCTTGCTGAAGCAAGACCAGGAAGCCTGGACACCTGAAAGTAAGAGTCTGAAAAATATCTTTCCTTTGGCTGTCTTTGAGCAACGTGTACAACAAGGATGTTTTTTTCCAGGCTACCAGAGTAATCATAAAGTAAATAAATACGCATACATACAGTCTAGCTTTTGGGTCCTTGGTACATATTGTTTTTTTTTACTGATCTATTCATATTGAACCACAATAGCTTTTGCTGTGTGGCTCCTAATTACACAGCCTATGAGTACAAAGTCTGTGACACCTCAGAAAGGATGGATGAGAGCAAACTGTAAAGGTGAAAACTAGAAGACAAAATTGGCATTTATCTTTTAAAAGGCAAAAGAGTGGCAGCAAAGATCAACTTACCTTGAATCCTTTGAAAAATATCATGAACTCTACCAAAAGAGATAATCAAACAAGCTATTTGTAGGAAGCTGGAAGATGCCCATGAGATCTATGAGATGCAAAAGCAATGAAAAACCAAAACAGGATAAGGATGACATAAGGGACAATGCAAATAAACATTTAATAATAAGACAGGGGAAAATTTGAGAGACATACAAAGAAGGGCTAAAATTGATGACATTGTTCAAATTGGCGAGGAGAAAATAAGCACATGATAATAAAATATGAAAACACGTGATTCAAGCCTACTGATAATAATAAACAGTGACCTCACAATGAAGGAACTGAGAATCAAGTGGGTGTCAGTAGAATATTTAGACTCTAGAAACTGGACCAGAAAGATCTTCCAAAGCTGTGCAATAACCATTCAAAAAGATTTTAAATAACTTTTTGGACAGACATATCAAGAATGATGCACAGTTTAAGGTATGTTGCAGCAAAGGGTGAAGCAGTTGACTTTTGGTAACCTTTTTCTGACATTCTGTCTAAAATTCTTTTTAGATTTCCATGCAGAAACTATAACATACAGTACGTATCTTTACAAGATATCTCATCTTTGTTGAGGAAATTCTTGTACGAAATGCATTTAAATCTCTTTTCAGCCTACTCTATAACACTGGACATACTAAGCCACACAATTAAAGAAAAATCAAAAGATGGTAGAATACATTTATATGTATAGCATAAGTATATAGAATATAAAGCTTTTTTTTTTTTTTTGCAGAGTATATCTTTACCATGCTTATTGTATCCACAGTATTTTACTGAGTCTATCCATAGACAAATGGAAATAAGAATGTTGTTTCCAAACAACACCTTACAGGTGTCTAAATGCAGCATATCTGCATATTTTTCCAAACATTTTTAATATTCAAAAAAACAAGCCAACCGAAAAAAAAAAAGAAAGCTAGTTATAAGAGATTAAGAATGAAGTATATCTGAATTTTCAGTGATTGCCCTCCTTCTGGTTGCTATAGGCATCATAATTTGTTCTAATATTGCCCTTTAATCCAAATAGAAACATATTTAGCATGTAAATTTCAACACTTATTGGTAACTCCATTATTCAGCAAAGTGTATGTACACTTAGTTGGTTTAAGAACTATACTTGCCATTATTTTTTCAGGGTTACAATAAAATTACTGTAGTGATCGCCAATAACTGAAAGTTTTATTTGATTGCAAGAAAAAAAGTACTTCTTTTTAGTTAAATAACTGACAATCTATATGTGTGGGGTGGTTTTTTTTTTGTGGAAGAAGTAGGAGAACAATGCAACAAGCATAATTACTTACAGTGCAGACAGTTACACCTTTTCAAGAATACGTACATAATTTGTTCTGTAGAGCAATTAAATATGTACTAAATTATTCACATACTTCATTTACTTATATTCACCAACACTCATTGGAGAAAGGTGAGCAGGGTCCTTTTTTAGCTACAGAATGGAAGANAATTACTGTAGTGATCGCCAATAACTGACAGTTTTATTTGATTGCAAGAAAAAAAGTACTTCTTTTTAGTTAAATAACTGACAATCTATATGTGTGGGGTGGGTTTTTTTTGTGGAAGAAGTAGGAGAACAATGCAACAAGCATAATTACTTACAGTGCAGACAGTTACACCTTTTCAAGAATACGTACATAATTTGTTCTGTAGTGCAATTAAATATGTACTAAATTATTCACATACTTCATTTACTTATATTCCCCAACAATCATTGGAGAAAGGTGAGCAGGGTCCTTTTTTAGCTACAGAATGGAAGATAAAAGAAGAAAGGCCCTGAAAACTGGGCTGACAATAGACTGAGAGCAATCTGTTCCTGTTCTTTTAACAAAAAACTGAAATGAAACCACAGAAAGCACAAATCTAGTTGTGAGTAGTGTATTGCTGTACACACTGCAAAATAAAGATATCGATATACCATAGTCAGACTTAATGCAGCTGTCAACAAAGTAAGAATTACTCAAACACAGGAAAGGGCATCAAGCTTTCAAAGACATAATAGATAATATTTGATCTCCCTGGTATGCAAACCTATCAACTTATCTCACAAACACCTGAAAAACAGGTCTAAAACCTATGGAAGCTTAGAAGTGTGTCCTGGATGACAGAAGATATTTTCATGCAGTATCAGCAGTGGTGCGTGTATTCCTTCAGTCAATGAACACAGCAATAGAAGCACAGAATCATTGCAACTGGACTGCACCTCTGGTGTTTGACTCATCCAGCCCACCAGGTGCTCACAGCAGCTAGAGCAGCTTGCTCAGGACACTGTCCACTTTGGACTCTGACTGCCTCCAAGGACTGGGACTCCACTATCTCCTTGGGCAACCTCTTTCAGTGCCTGATCAACCTCACAGAAAAAACAGGTCCTTTGGATGCACTTCAGTTTGACAGCTAAGGATTTCATCTCAATTTTTTGCATTACAAAAAGAGAAAGAGAAAAGAGCATATTGACAAAGCTCAAACCTGGAATATGCAGAACTAAGATGACTCTCATGCAGTGAAATGAAGAGATTTCTAATCCTGCTGCAAGGGAAATCATGCATCAGGTGAAGGCACTGAGATTTCTGTCTCCCATTTTTCCTCAGTACTTCAGCAAACACATGCAATATAATTTTCAGTATCTGAGTTTTAATATGTTAAAGTTTTTTAAAATAAAATAAATGTGACAAAAAATGAGATCCAGTGGTTTGTCTTTTCCCTAGTGAAAATCAACCCTACCTGGTCAAATGTGAAGTTTATTTCAAATTCTTGTAGTAGAAGCCCAAGAGTTATCATAATATTCACACAAAAATTAAGATCATAAGCAACTTGAGTTGATTCCTTCAGCATTTCAACTTTATGCAGTTATCCTTAGAGTGAGGTTGCCCAGAGCTTTGAAATTTTTTCTCTCAGATAGCTAACTGACTTTTGATACCGTGATAAAAAGCTATAGGTAAGTCATAATTTAGGTTGGTGTTACCATCCACTGCATCATGCACACTTTTCTACAAATGTTCAAGAAGGTACACTTAACAGGTCTGATAAATAGTATATGCAGACTGAAAAGCATACTAAATCTACATTTCTGATTTTATCTTTATAAATCTGAAGTTTGCAAACAGAGTCCCTATCTTCACCATAAACAATTTACATAATGAAAAAAAGAAGAAAAAATGTGTTGTTTTCCTCAACTCCCACAACCAAAGTATTCTATCTCCAAGCTCCTGTTTGTCAATGCCATAAAGAGCTTAGAGATCTCAATTATATCAAGAACTTCGACATTTTCAGAAAGGCATATTTTCCAGAACGTATTTTCAGATTTTAATTGCATTTTTCATTGCTATTTCATAAGCATCACACTGACGGATACAGTCACATAATGCCGAGTATCTGCACTATTATATAGCACTCAGTCTAGGAAGACAGATTGCAATGGCTGAAGTATCCTATTACAGACAAGTTTTCTTGATATCTAAGACTCCACAGTATACTTCAACAATGTATTCAATAATTGCATGATGAATTAAAGCTGCCACTGAATGATATCAGAAGGAGGAAAAAAACTCCAAACTAACCAGCAAAACAAGTATGAACATGGAGTAAATAAGATATGCATTAAAACAAGAAACATAGTACCAGAATCCTACAAGATCTTTTGCCTCTTAATCTCTAACATGCACTGTGTTTTAGCATATTTCTCAAAAAAATCTGGTATATTATCTCTAAAGATTCTGAATAAAATATATGCATTACCATTCTGAGATTAGAATCTAAGTTTACACCTGTAAGAAAGTAAATAAAGCACAATAAAACAGAGTATTAATAGGTACACATTATATGTAATTTCTTTTCTTCACCATAGGTATATCATACAGATTTCCAGTTTTAAATACTGAAAAATTTTTGGCAGGTCCATCTGTCTTGTTATTCCCTTTGGCATAGGCTAAATATAGCACAGAGGTCTGGAATAGATTATATGTTGTTTTATTAGGTTAATTTGATCTTGTATTGACATTAGTAGATGTCAAAATTAATGGCTTTTTAATGACAGTACATGCTAATGATTACTTAGAAGTACTGAGAAGGGGTGAAGGCCTAGATTTAAAAATGAATAATATAAGTTTTTCAATATTACTATTCATAAAACTGAGAACACAAAAAAAAAAAAAAAAAAAAAAAGAAAAGAAAACCTAAACCACCTTCCCTCTTTGTTCCATACTGGGAATGAAAGGAGAACAGTAAATAATATTTGCTTGTATCAAGTCTGTAAGTATTCTCCCTAACCCTCCTTTTCTAAAAGTATTTTTTTCCTGGAAAATGAAATAAAGACAGGAAAAAAGTGTGAATACCACATCAGTTATGATAATTTATCTACAAAAATAAAAAATACACAACACAATTGTCATTTTGGTACATTTTATTAAACTAAATTATGGTTGCAAAGTAGAAAAAGAACATTACATTGTCCTGCACACACCCAATTAAAAACACAAAGAATAGGAGTTAGAAACAATTTTTTTAAATGGTAAAAAACATTTGAAAGGGTGCCTTGGCCAGGACTGCCCTAGTGCCCTCCGAGACTGGTGGAAGCTGTGGCTGGAGCTGGCAAAGCCACGCACCCAAAAGATTGTTAATCCCACAGCAGGCAAGGATGGAGGCAAGAAGTGGAGGA
>VZTR01015645.1:10945-22173 GCA_013400775.1 Chaetops frenatus
AATTATTCTGTGAACCTCAGTAAGGCAGATGAGGACTTGCTTATATGAGTCTGTTGGGGGGAAAAAGTGAGTATTTCAAATATAACACAGTAATTTTAAATTGCAAGCTAAGTTTCTTTTCTTCCCTTTCTGATTGTATTCTGTTTTCACATTCTCTCTGTTTTGTTGTCCATCCCCTGTTGTTCAAATGAGCCACTGATACTTAAAATCCCAAGGGAATGTGTGAGACATTTTCAACTTATGCCAGCTCTTGTTTCATCCTCAAAACACCAGCAAAGAAATACTCTTCTCTCCCTTCTATTTCTGAAAAAAAAAAACCCCAAAACAAAACAACCCAAGTGTTATTTATTTTTCACTTTGTTAAATCAGATTAAATTTCTTATTATTCATAGCATTAAAAAGAATGAAGCAAAGCTATGGATTTCCAGCCTGAAAATTCCAAAAATATTTTTTTAGATATCTTTATATGGGACTTCAGAGTATGAGATCCACTCTTAGGAAGAGAGTGCCCAGACACACACACAAAATAAATTCGTGTTTTTCTCCCACATCACTCTAGTTCTGCCACTTTTATGACATGAATGCAGAACAGAAACCCAGAACCTCAGGAGTTCTTGCCCTGCTGTTCCTATCAAAGTACTATTTAGTCTTGGGCATATTACAATGACAGCTTGTAACCCCTTCTGCAAACTGAGCAGGAAACTATTTCTTACAAAGTCATCTCCCTGGGGTGTCCTAAGGATTAATTGCTGTAAGTGCAGTTCCTGGAACACATAAAGTTCTCTATAAGTATCCATCATTAAATGTTATATCGCCTCAAGTACTTAACCATATTAGTTCTTCTTACTTAAGTAGCCCCAGTGATATCTGTTTCTATTAATTATTTTTACTATTTTCCATTATTCTTAAACATTATTCTAAATGGCTTTGGCTGTGGGAAAGCAAATTTACCAGACAGTTGCTTTCTTCTGTATTTAAAGCATACATACCTCTGTCTTTTTGATTACTTTATTCACTTATGTTTACCTTTGTCAATGAACTTTTTACTCTAGTGATTTTCTCACTCTTATTTTTTGTATTAGGGGAGGTACTTGAAAATATGGAAGCAAAACATTTGCACAATCCAGTAGCAGAGAAATAAGGTAGAAGAGAATCAAAAAGCATCACACATTCTCACAGCTGGCAGAGGTTTGTGTACCAGTTTGAAGAATGAGAAAGGAAGATGTGGCAATGAAGATTTCAGGAAGCTATGGCTTGAGCTGGCATACAAAAAATAGGTATGTTTTTTAGACCAATTAAATTAACTTCTAATTAATTTAGTATTCAGTTAAAAAATTGGCTTAGAAGGCTGTTCTTAAAACTCACTCCTTATCTACCATTTTTCTCTTCCTTTTATTCACTAGAGCTGCCTCCTCTCTTCATGTGTAGTCTTACATATGCAGACAGAATTTTTTTTGTCCTGGAGTCCTGTAGGCAGAGGGTTCAATTTCCTGCATTTTTCTGATTTCCTATTAGCATTTCTAGTGTACATACAAAGGTGCCTAAACATAATTAATACATTCTCCAAAACCAAGTCAACCTGTCCTCTTGTCTCCACTCTTTCCACTAAAAAAGTGCAGTGACCTCCTTCATTAAGTAAACAGAATTTAAACAACTAATTTAGTTTAATCTGCAAGAATAAATAGGTAGAGAGACCTAATGTGATGATCTAAATGCATTCCTCACCAACAAGGAAGGTACTTAATTCTTTCTGCTTATGTGGTTTCATTCATATCTTCAGGATTTCCTTTGTTTCATTCTCCTTAGCAATTTATTTTGTAGTATTAGCAAGGTCAGGATAACTCCAAATTTAGGAGTCTTTTCTCGCTGTCCTTATTTAAAACAAACAAACACACTGATAAGTGTCATCATGAAGCTGGCTAATTACTTAGGACAGTCATGGCTAGATCAAGATAACCCTGGTTCCTACTGTATATAAAATGATCAAGCCAAGATATACTCCATATTTGCCTTGTCTTAAGAAACATTTACCAGGACTAGAAACTAATTAAGGCTGAAATCCACATGTCTAAGCATGTTCCTTAGCTGGGGGAGACATGCAGTTCTATTGACTTCACATTCTTATCTGTAGCTTTAAATTTGAATTCCTTGCTGAATCTGAACAAGTTATGAAGATGCTAAAAGGGAAAAAGTTTCATTTCATTGCTCTAAATGAAAAATTATAAAAGATACATTTTGATTTTGGGAAAACTATGCAGTCCTTTCCCCACTCCACAGAAAAAAAACCCCTCAACTATTGCACTTGCCAAGTACCAAAGGAATATTAAGGACTTATTACTTTCAAATTTAAAATCTGCCTTCCATTTATCTTAGTTCAAAGCCTTGGAGCTGTAATAAAATTTCTGAATGACCTTATCTGGCTTCTGATATGTCCTTGGCAAGGACACATATATGAAGCAAATAAAAATTGTGAACATTCTATAGGAGAACTCTTATCCTGGAAGTCTGTAAATAAATATCTTGCTTATACATTTAAACTAACCTATACTCATGTATCAACTTATTCATGTCTCAGAATATGACAAAATATTGAGCATATGAAGCTTCCCAGAAACTGAAATTACAGATGTTTGGTACACCAAAGATCACAACCCACATTTTTCTGTACTATGCAGCCAATGCTCAAGAGTCAACAGGAGAACTTCCACACTCCCAAAAAAATCATATGAAGTCATTAGATGATTTCAGCAGTTTTCTCCACCCTCTGGGTGTTTTTGTGCATTCTTTCACTTTTTTTTTTTTCCATCCAAGAGTAACCTGCATAGTAGCAAGGGCAGTCATCATCTGGCTCTTAGCAGTAAAAAATGCAAAGCTGATGGAAGCCAGCAAATTACCGAGTTTGGCAAGAATTGACCTGGGTGAAAATATCCAGTGTGCGTTATTTACTACATGCTAAGATGTTTGCACCAAGAAAGTATGAATTACAGGTGTGCAAGATGGAAACATCTATGTCCTTCATGCCTCTTGGAAATCTCACACTTTGCCTGGAACTGACCATTCTCCTCCCAGACCAAGTGTCTTGGGTTGTAAAATNAATCTTAATTGCTTAGAAAAGAGCCTGAAATGAATCTTTCAAATTCGTCTGTAATTATTCCATGGAACCCTAAAAATTACACTATATGTACAATTTTACTGCTCTCAGATCACCTTCTATGAGTGGGGATATGGTTTTCTTGTGGCAAGATAGAAGCTGATTAAAAGAGCGTGCAATTCACAGTTCTTCAACAAAATGTTAAGGTGCAGGTTTAGTGGCAGCTCTTGGATCTCTGGCTATATTAGGTTTTCCAGTAGGAACCTCTGTGGATTCAAAACATGTTCATATATGTTAGCAAAAGTTAAATATGTGAGATAAAGCTTTTGGCATCTTGAATTAGAATTGATATATTATTTTTGAATTTAGAGTCTGATCTTGTGCCCTTATGCAAATTTATTAAAGAATATGATTTTGAAGGACACTGTAAAAGGGTGTTCTCTATACACATATACACATGGTCCCAGCATCTGGGACCAGCCAAACCTGTTAAAGACCTCCGGTTTCTAAGAAATCAAATTCTGTGAAGCCTTGGCTGGGATGGTGGAAGAAAGAGAATACAGGTTTCCTAATGCTGTGATCATCTGTCCATTGAAAGGCATGTTTTTATAACAGAAGAAAGTTTAAGATCGGGACAAAAGTTGTCTTACCCTTAACTATTTCATCTGTAGTTGGGGTCACAGGTGATGAATTATTTGGATTTTATCTAGTGGAGCTCTTGTTTTTCAACCATGATAAGTTTTGAGGTTAGAAACTTCTTTTCCTCTCATGACTTACCATAGTGGTTCACTAACTGATGACAATGCTTGTGTATCATCCTTTAGGCATTGAGTCACTCTGGAAATGTGGATTTCCTGGCTTCTTCTCAAGAGAACAATATACTGAAAAGACCAAATAGAGAAGATGAGAGAATAGTTTTTAACAGTATATTTCTCAGGATATAAGTAGGAGAGAAATTATGACTTCTTTTTGCTGTGAGGGACCTGGTCTGGAGGAAGGTGTTTCTCCCTGTGTCGGGGGGCTTGGAACGAGATGATCTTTAAGGTCTTTTCCAACCCAAGACATTTTTGGGTTCTATGATATGCTAGAGCTCAATGAAAAATTAGCACCAGTGGCATCATTGGTGGCAGGTGGGAGAAGTGGTAAGGCATGACTAGGAAAATGCATCAATACAATTTCAAGATGGAGTTGAAAAGCATTTTTAGGGAAAGATCCAAACAGGGGGGCAATAAAATGTCCAGCATGATGGTACCAAGGATTAGCATTGCCTAGCAGATATTCATTTTAGTATTTTATAGGAATTATAGCTGTGTGGCAAAACATGCACAGGGAGCAATTAGTGGACAAAAATAACATAAATCCAAAAAAGGTGGTTGGAGTCTAATCTAACTTCAGACACAATTCTTTGTCTAAATAGCTAAATTGAATCAGCTATTAATTATGCAGTGAACTTCTGACAGATTCAGCCCATAGAAGTGGGATTTACTCTTAATATGCCCAGAAAGCAGTGTTCTAAAAGGATAAGCAAAAGTTTCAGACTACAGAAATTTATTGCTGCTTATGTACTTATGGCTCCCTCACTGAAAAGGAAGCAGCAGGTATATACTGGGATCTTACTTTTGACATGAGTTTCAAGGTAAGAATGGATAGACATCACATCCTAAGAAGTAGAAAGTGTTCCAGTTTCATATTGACCCATGTATCTAAATCTATTTATTAATTGTATTTTCAGGTCTTAAGGAACAAATCTTTTTTGTGTCAAAATGTATGTATGCAATAGTAGAAATTTTATGTCCAACAAATCTCTGCTGAATAAAAATCTTCTTGGCTGACAGTATGTTTGGAAGTACAGCTGAGCCTGCCACATAGCTGATGGGTAACACGAAGGCCAGTTCTGGTCCTCCTTCTGTCTCCCAGTTAAGCACCTTCCTTTCTGGGTTCCAGCACAGCCTCACCGTGGTAGGGTCCCGCTCAGTGGTTAATTTATTCAGAGACCTGAGCTGACAGAAATTAGGGTACAGCTGTGTAGTTTAGGGTTTGAAACTGGTTCACTGCAAGAAAGACAAGTGATAAGGAAATAGTATAAGGAGAATGTTGGAATCACTTGATTGCAGCTGGAGGTTATTTTCCTTTAGCTGTAATATGAGACTGCCTCTTACTTGCATATAAAAATGTATGCACATAAATACAGAGATACAAATATAACAGATTATAAAGAAACAGTAAAGAAACAGCTGTGTCAGTAGAACTGGACATGAGATGGACATAGCCTCTCTGCCTTTATGTTTACTGACATATGTTGTCACCTCTCTTTTGCTATTTTCTTCCTCTTCTCTCCTAGGTGTTGCCCATTTGGTATGGCTCAAACATTAGATCAATGTCCTAAGCCCATCCGTCCCTGGACAGTCTGGGGAAAAAGGGAGCTCTATGCCATTGACAGAAAACGTGGCTACTGCAGAAAGGCAGATGCTTGAAGACTGTGACTTTAGCCATGGTTGTGTGCAGTGGGTTACTCACCATTCCTATCCTGCCTCTATTTTACTGACAGGAGGTCCAGAAACTGAGATCAAATATTGGTCTCCTGACTATCTGAATTACTGTACTGGTAGCTTGCTTGTGCCTGTTTTGGACCATACCATCTCACTTGCTATGTCAGTGTCCTTAAACATGTGGACATTTGCCTGTCTGGCTTTTATTTAGCAATAGAGACATAGCTTGTGTGAATAAGAGAAAAATCTCCAGGGGAAAATGCTCTGCATATCCCAAAGCAGTAATTCAATCCCAGTCCTTTTAAGCAATAATCACCTTTCATATTCTCTCTGATGAGTCAAGTTCATCAGTGTGCAGGACTGTGGTGAAGACTCTCTTCCCCATATCTAGTGACTGATATGAGTAGCTCTTGGCTCTACAGGCACGAGGTCGCAGTTCTTGATCCATGAAGGGGTTGGGCTCTTGGCTGAGGACTAAAGTCACAGCCAAGCCCAGTTTCTTTATGCAGAGAAAGACAATGTTGCTCAGTTACTGGGTAATAAACCTGATATTGGCATTCAAATTACATTTACTATCACTGGCCGAAGTTTTGGATCCGGTCATGGAGTGTGTTTCCACACTTATCTTCCTTCCATCAAATCAGCTATTGAAAGAAAATGGTATTTTATTTGAGTCATTGCATGATAAACACTCAGGTCACATGCTGGCATCTGTGCATTTTCGGTGCCTCTAGTATCTAGGATCAACCAGCAACCCTACTGCAGTTAAATTAATAATGAGGATGTGACCTCAGAAAAAAACAAAATCATCTGGACTCTATGAGTATTTGGAAATGCAATTCCCTGAGATAAAGGCCCCACTAAATAGTGAAAGTACTAAAAACTTTGAAAGAGTATTAAAGTTAGTATACTGTCTCTTGTTCTACTTGTAAACATCTTGGATGGGATTGCATGGAGAAGCTGACTTTGGTTTAATTGAGACACATCAGAGGCAGTGTTCTGGTGTTGCTTTAATTACAACAAAAGGAAAAATAGCAATAGCAAAAAGTACTTGAGTAGTAATTTCAGCAGGTACACTGGCAGTAATAAGAAACCTCATTCTTGTTTATCATTGTCAACAGGGGGACATTGTTCCTTCAGCTCTTTCCAGTGAATCACCAGATTATCACAAATCAGTCCCCAAGTGCTATTTCAATAGCACGAATTGGAGAGACGAGCAATTTTCTGACGTACTCTCTATCTGTTCATTTTAAAATCTGTTCATTTAAAAATCTGTTCATTTATTTTTTTTTTTAAGTGGATAATATAGGAAATTAACTTTCTGTGTCCTCCTGCTGCCACTATGGACACATTATTTCTGGGGAGCAATATCTCCCAGACATGCACACTGCAGAGATTTCCACCACTACATATCAGCACAAAGACTGCAATGCCAGTTGTACTGATTCCTGTGCAAAAGTGAATGGGAAACAAGAATCTAGAGATCAATCTAGAGGCCAGAAATGCCTATCAAGTGTCCAGGTAAAAAGGATGTTCATTTGGAATGGAGAGTAAATTGAGCTGAGTGATTAACATATGCTAGGACAGGATTTCTATCCATTTACTTTAAGATGACCAAGCACTTATCCCTGATGAGAGGGAGCTCAGACTAGTCACCAGGGCTGAATGTTAAGCAGTGAGGGCATGTTCCAGTTTGGTGAAGATTTTAATTGCAACTAAGCATAAAGACTCAAAATATTTTAAGTATCTCTTCAGATTCTTTTAAGAGCTGAAATTAAAGTATCAAAGGAAAAAGTGGTTGTTGGGGTTTGGGTGTTCCTCCTTTNTCTTTCCCAAGGTCGTAAAAAAAAAAGATATATTTTCTTGCATAAAGAAAGAAAAAGCTTCAGTTGGAAAACTTACCAGATGTACTTCACCCATACACTTCTGCATAGCAATTCTTATGTCAGGGCTATCTCAAAGATACTTGAGAAAACCTTTGTTATCAGTTAGAAAGCTGGTGTCTATAGGATGTCTAAGTGCTGGGTTCCACTGAACTGAAATGTTTTATTAGAAGTTCCTTTCTTTCTTTCTGAGATATAGCAGTTTAAAGAAAAATAAAAGATAGCTAATGCCAATAATTTGACACTCCTATGTTTCCATCTCTTTTCTGATGTTGAGGCTGAAACCTCATTTTACAGTCAAAGCAGTGTCTTTTGAGTAGGACAAGGACAGTAAGCATGCTATGGATGTATTTCAGAGAGCAACTGAAAAAGACAATCCATTCAAATAAAGTCCTCCTTCCTCATTCTGGTACCCAAATATGTAATTGACTCAACTACAGCTATTGTGAAGTGTCAATCTGAAATGTTAAAATGAGATTATTGCAAATGCTTGTCTAAATTGCTTGACGACAAGCAGGCAAAAATAATCCAGGCTATAATTTTATACCACAGTGTTAAAATTTGATTATATTCAACTCAGATTCTTCACCCTGTTTAACTCGTGTGATCTTTGCACAAAAACCAGTCATTTACATGTTCAGTAGTGTTTCTGGGATGGAAGCAAATATTGCATATTAGGGCTGAAATGTACAGTCCGTATCACAAGAGTTCACTGGCAAAAATATTTATGATATGGAGTGGCAGTCATGACTCTTGAAATCACAGAGAAAAGATTTCTGTTGACCACGATGACTGAATTTATTAAATGGCTTTTCAGTCTACTTAAATAAATTAATACTAAAGGGAACTATTTTGTGAAAGGTCCTAAATGAACACAATTTATTAATGTAGTTGGTTTCAAATATATCTGACAGATTCGTGTCCTTGGCTTGATGAAATTTAAGAATTTTTTACTCTTGCTGTCTGTTTAAATGTTTATTTGGACTGTAATACTTATTAAACATATGAATGCACCATAAAAAAACCACAGAGGGTAATAGCAAAACTATAGCTATAAATCCAGAGGAAGACAAACATAGCAATTCTTTACTTTGTCTCTTCCCACATTTATTTTAAAAACTGATTATTTAACACATTACTTCAACCTTATTAGTCATACTAAAACTTTTCATAAAGTCATATGCTCAGCATCTTAATATATTGAAACAACAAGGGATAAAGTCTCTTTGAAATGGCTGGGGAGACCTTTGCTTTATATTCTAAAATGAATTTTTATGAAATCCTACATGTTAATGAGAGGCTGGGTTAACAGCTCTTTTAAATACTCCTGTGAAACAGTTTTAAAAACCAGTGCTTGCTTTGCAAAAACCTCTACACAGCACAGCTTGCATTTTCATGCAACACTTTCCTGCCTCATGTTGCATAAGCCACTGGATTTTAAACTTTTTCTCCAAAAAATATTTGAACACCTTTGACAATAGGAAATGTATCTCTCTGCAGCACAGGAAATTCAAACACAAGTTACTTTATTTTACAGTGTATATGATTTGAAGTCATACATTGATTAAAAGGATTTGCACCAATGGGGAATGGAGTCTGTCACCTATAGGCAGAAACTTGAGCATTAAGTTCAAGTAAGGATTTACAGATTTTGGTGTTTCTACTTTCCTAGCTTCTTACACGCTTTCTGCTCTACGAAAAGCAGAACGGATGCTGAGCTTTTCTGTACAATAGGAGCAAGTGTCCTTGAAAATCCAAAATACCCACCCACCACTCTTCATCCAAATTAGACAAATCTGAAGCATATGGGGAAAAGAAAGAGTAACTTAATTTCTGTCTATTTTTTTTCCAGGCAAATTCTTCAGAAATCTCAGTGAGAAATGCAAAGAATAATAAAAACCCTGTGTGTATGTGTGTGTGTGGTGGGGGGGTTACTTGCTTGTTTGTTCTTGGGTTTTGTTTTTGTGTTTCTCCGGAACATATCCCTTCTGGAAATAGCTCATACAAAATTTATACTAGGTGAATTCTGAACATGTCTTGATAGCAATATCCATGAATCTTCTCATGATCTCCATCCTTTTTGGTCATTCCTTTTGTTTCTACATAACAGCCTGTGGTCCCATAACTGAGATGGAGTTTGTTCTCTTGTATGTTGATAGACAAGTTTCCATAGTGTCACACAGAAGTAGGACAGTGGCTGGGGTGCCATTATGGGAGAGGTGGGTCAGAAGGTATTTGGCAGATAAATATCTGCCTAGAATGTGAGAACCAAGTGCCTCAGAATTTTTTAAAAATAGAAAACAGCTTGATTTTTAAAATAGTTGTAAGCTCAGGAGAAGATTTGTGTAACTAACAGGCAGCTGTTCTGGACACAGCTTGAGCTCCCCCTCTCTCTGCACACCCTATGTGTTGAGGTATCTAATATGAGGTCTGGATTCTGCTTAAGTCCTAGTTTGGATACAGCCTACAACTACCTGTCTCAGCACTGGGTGCCTAGGACCTAGGGACCATGCACAGACCAGTGACTGGAAAAATGAGGGACAGGCCAGACCATGACAGGTCCATTTTCCTCCTGGGAGCCCTATCTTAGGTGACAACTGCACATGCAGAAGGGAAATCTGCTCTCCAGATTACTACTCCTCTGGCTGTAAAGTTCATGCATAGAGTTAAGTTGATTTCTTGAGTTTCTTGATATGTTTGCACTTGAATGATGGAAATTGAGACTCTAGCTGACTAAAGGGTGATTTTCTCATAGTTATATCCCTTTAAAGTGAACCCCCCTTGGCAAAGCTCTGATGAAGAAATACACAGTAGTAGTAAATATATGTAAGTCAATTTAATACTTTTAAAATGAGAATTATATCCTTCTGTCTTTAGGAAGGCCTGTAAAATCACAAGGTACAAGTCGAGTCACAGGACACATTCATTGGTTGGTTGCAACCACAATAAGGCTTGGACACTATGGTGGGTTTTAATTTATAAAGTCTACGGGTTCCTTCTCTAAGGGTCTGAGAAATGGAACCATGAAATGTTAGCAGGCTTAAATTCACTATATCTCTCCATGGGGAGGATTTTAGAGGCCTGCAAAAAAAGAAAATGTTTGAAACCAAAGTGCATTACGTCATTATTTAAAAGGAGGGACAGAAGAATGATAAAAATACATATTTCAAAGATTTGCTTGGAACTCTGGGCCCTTTATTGGAAACATAAAAGTATACAAGTTACAAGAGTGATCACTGTGTCTTCATAGTATTGGGAGAAGTTGTGGTCCAGCCTGCACCTGTTAATTGAAACAGATAATGTGTAGAGAGGGCCAAAGGCTTGCCTTGCAGGTAAAGGAGGAAGAGGAAGGGAAAGGAATGCTGGACATTGGCTGACTACTAGTTTCAGCCTACACACAAACAGCCTGGATATTGCTGAGATTTAGCTGCATTGTATTGCTGTACAATTAATTCATTTAAGCCCAGAGAAATGCCTTTATAATTTTAAATCTAAATAAACCCCTCCATCCATTAGGGCAGCATGCAGCATTTTGAGGTATGTGTGCATTTTTTGAAGGTTCGGGCACTTAACTGAATCTCCAGGTGGAGAACTTTCATGCTGCAGTTTAGTATCAAAAGCAAAACCCTTTACCTGGCAGCAGTGCTGTCCTGGCAATGCCTTTCTGGCATAACTAAGGCAGCTTCTGCTGGGCATAGCCTGGCTCAGGCATCAGCAGTCCCTCTCCTGGCCAAGTGTGTGAACAACTATTCCTGGAGCTCCAGC
>VZTR01015645.1:38651-50149 GCA_013400775.1 Chaetops frenatus
CCCTCTCCCCCTCCCTCCCCGCCTCGGCCGCCCGCCCGCCCGCTGCTGCCAGGTAGGGTCCCCGGGGGTCCCCAGCTGCCGCGGGCAGCGCCTGCCCGTGTCGGGGGCTCTGCTGCGCTCCGAACTTGTCGCCCTGCGGGGGCTGCCCCCCTCTGCCCCACCGGCGGCGGCCGCCGGTGCTTTGCCGAGCAGCTGTCAAACGCGCTGGGCGCTCGGCGGCGACGGGGGGCGGCTCGCCCGCGGTCCCCGCACCGAGCCCCGGCGAATGGCATGACTCTGCCGCCCCCCCCGCCCCCCCGGCTGCGCTGTGCCGTAGTGAGGCGAGGGGTGGCTAAACCCCCATCCTCCCATACATACGGTTTTTATTTTTTGTTCCTTTTCGTCTCGGGGCTTTCACATCAAGGAACAGGAAAGCATCTGATGCGCCGGCTCACATGCCACTTCTGATCATACGTTGCCTCCCTGCACAGAGCAGGATCGTTGGGAAAGATGGAGATACAATAAGTTGCTAGTGCTAGTACTGAAAAGTGCTGCGGGAATCCAGTGGTTTCCTTTCTCCAGTGAAGTGACATATCTTCCTCGGGTTAAGTTGAAAGCACTGCCTGGCGGAGACTGACTGTGGCTGAGAGTGGGTTTGTGTTTTTCTTGCACCGTTAGGTTTTGCAAACAGCAGCGATGAAGAGGAAGCTGGCACTCTCCGAGATGCAGTTGGTTCTTCTCGTTTTATTGGTGTGGCTACCAACAAGGTGAGAGGATATTTAGTTCTGTTGTTCAGTGTGAACATGTATGTTACAATCTGCTAAGGGTCAGCTTCTGTGAGGGATTATAAAAGTATAGTACGTAGTAACATAATAAAAAAATCTTTCTTAGCTGTTTGAATGCAGTGTTACATAGTTTCTAGAGCAAATACAGTAGAATGTAGTTTAGGGACCATAAAAGCCCGATCTCTTGTCTTTAAACGGTTTGTGAATTGATGCTTTATTTCACCATTAAAATAACAGTTTCTTTAAATGCCTTATTGGATCTTAAAAATTACTTGAGTTAGTGTATCAGTGTGATTTTGTACCATACAAAATAGAGAAATAGGTTATCATGAAGTCACACTGCAAATCGCTGTCTTTAAAATAATGCTCAGATATTTATTAATATGAGCATGCCCTTTTTTTTTTCCCCTTGTTTTTTTTTTTGGTCAAACATAATAGAATTCAAAATGATGCTTAAGCTTTAAACCTCTAGGTGGAGATAGCATACAACTTCACAATCACATATAATAAAACAATAGCATCATTTATTAATCAACTTTTCTTATGTTGTTTAAAGTTCTCAATTTCTATAGTGACAGCATAAGGGGAGTAATTTTTATTACAGGATACTTTTGTGTTGCTCACAGTCCCTAAACATGTAATGAATTGTAGTTTGCAACTTTGATTGTCTTGCTTTAGTTCTGGCTGCAGTAGGTCTTGTCCTAATACGGTAAGAATTGTGTACTATAAAATGCAAGTTTCCTGTGATTTAACAAGTCTCCAATGTTTTTGTTTGTTTCCCAGTGAACAGAATATTTCCTGAAACTGTTTTCTATTTTACTTTATACCTAACTGTGGTGCAGTATTAGTTGAGTCACAGTGGGCCAGATCCTGCAAACCCTACTCAAGTGAGTAATCTTACTGACGTCAAAGAGACTATATGCGTTATTAAGGACTTTATGCCTGAGTAAAGTTTGCAGGATTCGACCCTAATTTGATGTAATTGTATTGATCTAATTTTTTTTAGTGGAATTTCAGGTTCAAAAACTGTTGTATCTCAAAAAGAAGCTTAAAAATGGCAGAGATGTACTCTGGTAGTCCGTGAGTACAATGATACATTTTACAAACCAAAAACAAACCATCCAGTAGTTGCAACTAAGAAAAAACGGACACACGAGTAAAATCACACATGTCATTTTCATGGGTTCTTTACAAGTTATCTGATTTGGGTCAGTTCTGTGGTTTATATGATAGAAAGCACAGACTGCAATGATTTACATTTAAATACTTCCTTCATGCTATTGAACCGGGGACCAACATATAGCCTTGTGTTTAATCATTTTATAGCTTGCTTTAGAGAAAATATCACCCGAACCTACTTTTGGTTTGGAGGAGGAGGAGGAAAAAACATGCCTGCTATTATGGCATTCAGAATGCCTTCATTTCAGGAAGATTAATACTCAAACATTTAAGGTTAAAAAATTAGGTGACTGAAAAAGTTATAAATGGTAATGTGTGTAGCCTATGATGCTTTACTTTCTTGATACCGATATGCTGGTATTAAGCAGATAAGACTGATGAGCTCATGTATTTCACATGCACAGTGCTTAAAATTATTCGCATGGTAACATTTGCATGTGTAAGGCTTTGTGCATGTCAGGATTTCCCTGGCACAAACCCTTTTGCCTGGGTGCCCAGGTCCCAGAGGACTGTGGAGCACCACAGCTGCCTGAGCAGCAGGTTCCTATTCCAGCCCCTAGCGTGTTCCACAGAGACTTGATCCATAAAGGCTGTAATGTCTCTTTCTTTATTGGGGCAGTTTGAAACAATCAGTGATCTATAGATTCTTCTTGACACTTCATTTATGATTCCCTTTTCCATCCAACTTTTATAAGGTTTGTCTGCATCTAGTGGAATAGCAGATAGTGCTTTTTATGACAAAATAGCGTTTTAGGAAGATGAAGGCTGTCCACAGCTATCCTGCAGCTTGCTAGTCAGCACTGGTGTTCCCTCCCACCAACTGCTGGCGTCAGAGGACTCCCTGAGCATGATCGCTGGAGTTTTCCCTCGTGTTAGTTCTTCTGGTCATGTACATTACATGACCATTGGGTGGAAGCAAATCCGCAGGATTTATCCACAGATAGAGTATACCTAGGTGGGGACAGATAAGATAGAGCTGGAAGGAGAGGGGTTTGTGCATGGGATCCCGGGTTATCAGTCCAGGAGTGACATGCCACCAAAGCCTGGGAAGCTCTTCTAGAGTTTTGCACCAGCACAGCCTCCACTAACAGTGTTAGTGGAGCTTGAAGTAGCACTCACAGTAATGCAATGATGACCACAAGTAGAAGCTACTGGAAAAACACTTCCTGGATATTTTAAATGGTATGCTGTTGACTCTTATATGTCTGAACTTGTTACATATAAACTGTGTAATCCTATACTGTTAAAAACAACCTTCCTGTTAAAATGCAGCAAGTTAAAGGCCAGCCTGAAAAAAATGTATATTGAGTGTATGTTAAAACATACTTAGCACTTTCTAAAATGTAAAATATCCATTTAGATCAGTGCTGGCTGACTCCCTGGAAGATGAAGCTAAGAATAACATCACCATCTTTACAAGAATTCTAGACAGACTTCTGGATGGTTATGATAATCGCCTCAGACCTGGATTAGGAGGTAATAGAACCAATTAAAGATTGATTTTTAAAAATCCATTTTAATGCTCAGATTTTATGCAGTGATATTCTTCCTTCGGGGTTTTTTTCCCTAACAACTGGTATGTATCTTGATAAATTATTTATAACTACATTCACCCAGATGAATCATTTGAAGTTTGAGGAAGATAACATCTATGAATGGAAAGAAGGCACTTTCACACATTTATCTTAAGTAAAAAGAAAAAAAAAATCTGGTGTTTTAACATAGTAAAACAGAATGTGAACAAAAAATAACATCTAAAGCTGTTATTCCAGTCAGGGAATTTTGGTTGAACAAGGAACGCAGGCTTAATTCCCTGCAATGCGATAGATGTATGTTTTCAGAAATCTGCACAAGTGTTTTGTGTGATTTGTATAAATTCTACATTTTAGATACATTCCTTGGCCCAGTAAATTCCGTGAAAATGTTTGTGGGGGTTTTTTTTGTTTTGTTTTGGTTTTTTTTGCAATTAGGGTGTTGCTGGTAATATGCATTTTGTTTCTGGGCACCTTGCACTTATTTGGACACTTGGAAAAAATACAGAAAAAGAGAATACTGGAGGACAGAGGTCACTGCACTCTTGTGCCATGACTGTCAGTTACTTTTCAAAATGTCAGCTCACATTTTGATTTTAAAGCTGTATGCCATCTTATGTCAGTATGTGTTATTTAGGCAAGAAATTTAAATAACTTTTATGGTGTTGAAAATATTACTGTGTACAGAAGAATCTCTATGATGTAGGGAGGGGCTGAATATCTTAGTTTTGGCAATATTTTATCTACTATTGTTGTTTGTCTGTATTTATACTATCTACCCTTGACATACATGATTCAAATATACACTCCTACTGCTATTATTATTATTTATAACAGTTTTGGTAATTGTAATTTTCAACCTGGAGACTGTTTCAGCTTGATGAAACTAATTCTAGTGCAAAATCCTTGGGAGCCATTCCTATTCCTGTTGATTTCAAGAAGATCAGACCCAAAGCTAGAGACATGCTCCAATTTCCTTGGAAATTACAGTAACAACTCTGATCAAATTAGGCATTAGTTGAAGCTCAGAGTTTTTATCCAACACTATTCTGTCCTGACCTGTGGTTTTGTTGCTGTTCTGGTCCTGATGAATTCTGGGTTTGCATCTGACACAGCAGAAAGTGGGAGCTGATTCTGACTGAAACAGTTTTCTGTTACTTTTAAACTAGGGTGTCTTAATTTCTGGCCTCTGTACAGTGGGGGCTTCTGAAATATTTTATATTCAAAGACTTTTTAATTTATGTGATGTATGGAACCTTTAGCACTATTGATGTGAGAATTTTTATAGTGATATTTTACATAGAGTTTTGATTTCTTTGCAAAATACTCAAATTTAAGAATTTAGGCATAGTATAAGCATACAATGACTTGCAGAAACATTTCATATCACCAAGCTCATGTTCAAGGAGTAGGGCTTTTAAAAAAATGCATTTTATTAGAAAAATAGTCAAAGTTTTCTTGCTTACAAGGAATAAGCCATTTAATGAGAACAGTCTGAAGTTGCATTGCATATCAAGTATTTTTTTGATATTGAAATTACATTGTTGAGAACATGAAATAAAAAATTGAATGGATTTTTCTTTTATATTTTTTATTAAATTTGCTTCAAAATGACCTCACTCTTTTTCTTTATGAAGCCTCATAGATGATTAAAACATACTCTGAGAGCAAAAAAATTAAAGAATTAACATCTGTTTGATATTGGTATACATGGCAATCAACCCATGCAGAATATGTGTGAAATGAAACTGTGTCATGCATATTAAACCGTGGAGATTCATGACACATTAATCTTAATCTTCAAGAATACTTCAGTTGTGGATGGATGGATTCTTACAGTTTAAAAGAACACTTGTAGTTGTGATAATTCATGATGCAAAACACACCAAACAAGGCTTTTGTATATAGTTCTTAGTAATTATATAGTTTCATATTTCAGGAGTTTTCTAGCATTGTATTCCTTTTTCTGTATTGACCTGTAGTCTGAAAAGAGAAGTGGAAAAAATCAACCTTCTTTTTTTTTTACCACTACATGCCCTGGGAAGAGGCTCCCTGCAAGAGATTACTGCATTCTAACCATGCCACACATCATTAATTTAAGATACCTAGCTTCAGTTATGTTTCACTTCCATTTATATGAATCTGAAATAACTCATTTGAAACCAGTAGAATGTTTACTGTGACATAGCAGTTTGCATTATCTTGCACATATCACTACTATGACTGGGATCACAATCTGGCCTCACATGTGCTGCAACAGAAATAGTCCAGGGTGGGAGATGAATTCTTCTAAAGTCATCTGAAAGCAAGAGCTGTTCCTCAGCCCACTTTCACTTGCTGTGAAAGACACTTTCAGAGGTGTCTTACAGCAAGAATTTAGCTCATTGTTAAAAATGGCTCCTTTAGTAATGAAAAGGTTTAGGTTAATACTGGTATTTTATCTAGTTGTTGACCAACAAAAGGGAAATACATAGACTTCTTGAAAGACTGTATATTAAATTCATCTAAGTAAATGTCTGGTTGGGTGGTAGTTCTTGAATTAAGGGATAGATTTATAATTAATTTTTGAGTACTGAGAGCATGTCACTTGATGTGTTACTGATGTATTCAAAAGTGAGTACTATTTTCTACAGACTTTTGAGGAAGGTTTAACTTTTACTGGTGATGCACCTCTGTCAGATAAACAGGTTTTGGCTGTTGGCTATTGGTTATCCTAGCAGCTGGGATCCTTGAATGATGTATGAACACTACAATGATAAAATAAGCTGAAAAATGCGTGTGGGCAGGGAGCTGCCCCATCCCCTGAAGCCAGCAACATCTCATATGACTTAGAGATACCTACTGTATTGATATGGATAAGCATGGGTTCATTCAAGGGGAGACAATCTTTTCTCTGTACTCATTTTATGCTAAGCACAGCATTGCAGCTGGAAGACTCTTGACTGCACTTTCAGCTCTATGAAATGAACTATTTTACCCAAACATTCCATGCCATTTCTGTTTAGTCATCAAAATAAATTACAAGTTTGACTTCAAAACAAATTCCCTATATCATTAGCATTAATTTGTAAGAAAAATAACCATGCAAATGGCAAATCGTACAGACCTTAATTGTTTATTACTTTCTACAAATCATGAAGGTATTTTCTTATTTTTATTTGCTGTAATATTTGCAAGACAGGGTAACATTTTTTTGTAAACCCTTTGCTTTTTATTAGCATGTAGAAAAGGAAATCCACAAAATAATGGTTACTGAAACTAAGCAACGAACCAAAAAATCTAGAAGTGATTGAATTATTTCTCTGCTTTCCTCTGCCCCATGGACAGACATGATCATGCTGGACACTTCAATATTCTGACTGTCTCCATAAACTGTTCAGCTTTCTTTACTTTCTCACATTTGAAATTGGTCTTTCCAGCAGCTGTAGAACATCTCTCTTTTCTACTCTCTGAAATGTATAAAAAATAACTGAACAGAAAACTTAAATGTTGGAGAAACAAACTAAAAACAAAACCAAAGGAAAGTTACAAGGACAGAAGACTGGACTTCATAGCCTAAAGTTTCAAGTGCCATATTGACACTGAAAATATATATGGAAATTTATACAGTTTGAGGGTCCTTCTGAAAACTGTGGTCAGTCTCACTGGCTTCAGGAATGGCATTCATATTGTAAAAAAAGAGGTGAATGCTGGTTGTTAAAAGAAAGAGGAAGATAAGACAGTAGGTAGATGAAAATTAAATGCACTATTATTCAGTTTTGAAGAAACCATCTCTGCTTTCAAATATTCTGATTGCTTTAAGCAAGCATCTGCATTGCATTTCCCATACAGATAGACCAAAACCTCATTTTTTCCCCAACATTTTGTAAATCAATTGAACAGGAAACCCAAAAAGAATGTAGAGGAATTCTTGCTGACTTACTGCTGTCAGAGAGATGGTCAGCAATGAACAGTTGCAGGTGTGATCTTCTTTGGAGCACTGGATATATCATTGCATAGAACCAGTGTAACGGTGCAGAATATCAGACTTGGTGATTTTTTCACAGATTTCCTTAGTCCCCTGCCCAGATCAGGAGAGATGTATGCATATATGCATGTGTGTGTGTGTATGTGTGTGTTTATCAGATAGTTGGAGGTTTTCAGTTGCCAGGAAACACAGCCATGATCACATGTTAATGATCTGGAATATGTTGAATTTAGGGCACCATATTTATACATCCCTATGATTCAGAGTTTTTAATGAGCTTTAGAAGAGTTTGTAGCTGTAGCAGTCCCTAGCTGGGGGACCCTAGCCTGGCTAGTCCCCTAGCCAAACCTAGCAGTGTTTGTCAGCCCCAAACATGCCTAATGCAAATTCAGAGTATTGTACAAGATGGTTCTTTGAGTATTTTTTTTCTGCAGAACACTACTAGAAAGCTTTCACTACTGTTTTTAAAGGAGAAAAGTGCAGTTCCCCTGCTCAGTTCTGGTTGCTTCCTTAACCTTTCTTTGCTCCAGTTTCATCTTTTGGAAATGGTAGTATCTCTCTGCCAGTGCTAGTGCAGAGCAATTCAGAGCAGCGCTTGCTTCTTCTAAAAGCCCACTATCTTTGCAGCTATGCTGGGACACAAAGGAGTAAACTACTGTATGCTCCTCTTTTGGGCATACCTGGAAGGGCCACATAGATTCTGGCCATAATAGTGCTTTCAGAGGAGTCAGCGAGAAGCTCAGGTTAATTTATGTTAGAGCTGTGGATAATGTATATTGGCAAAAAGCATTCCTTGTAAAAAATGGAAAAGCAATAGAGAGAAGGAAATGAAAATCTCATTAATAACTTATCCAGGGCATGCAGACGGTGCTAAAATCCAAGAACAGAACTAACTCAGTAGCTATAAGCCTTCTAGGGAATTATTCATTAGGAAAGTGGAAGGATAAAAAACCCACAGAAACCTCTTTGGCACTAAAGAAAAAACCAGAAAAATTGTGTAGTATAGGATAGGGGCTGAGTAGCTAGAGAGAGGTTATCTATCTATCTATCTATCTATCTATCTATCTATCTATCTATCTATCTATCTATTTAATGAGAGTCTGTGAATAAATTAGCAGTGAAAATAATGTAAAAATAAAATTAATGCTACAACTGTGCTGAGTAATGCAACTGGGGGAAGTGCTGCAAGATGCAAAGCAAAAAAAATCACAGAATTACAGAATAAGCTGAGTTGGAAGGGACCCACGAGGATCATTGAGCCCAGCTCCTGGGCCTGCACAGCACCATCCCAAAGAGTCAAATGCTCTGCCTCAGAAGAGTTAACAAGAATGTAGGCACTTTGCAGTAGTTATATATGCCTATGGAGGAGCTAGCCTGGGAGGCTCTCCCAGTTCACTGAACACGTATATTCAGTAAGTTTTTTTTTGTCTCCTGGCAAAGCATCAGCATTTGCTTCTAATGCTGGAATTACTGCTGAAGACACCAGGGCTCAATTAGAGCTTTGCTTACTTTTGTCTCATCTGCAAGGAAGAGGTGAAAGCAGATACCGCAGGTTTCTGTGTAACTCATTGTAAATCAGACTGATGGGGTGGTTACATTTTTCCGCCAGATTTGATGGACAGAGACATCAACCATCACCTTTCCTCTGTCATGCAATTATTCTGAGTTATTTAGGAAATGGTTGAGGAGTGGTCTTGCTGATATCCAAGCTAATCTGTTGTTGACTGCTTTGCACTGAGGCCTTTTATCATGGTAAATCTTGCAATGTTTTTTTTCTGTCTGAAATATACAACTACTTCTCTTTCAGGCTGATTAGTTTAAGTAGCTAAGTACCAAAAGAATGCAATATCTTAGTTCCAAAGTTTTTATAACTCTTGTGCAATGATACAATTTGCATATTGCCACCTGAATTGGAAATATAATTATTATTTAGATAATCTAATTCTGAAACATTTTCAGAAATATTTAAGTGCATTAGAAATCCATCCAGGATAACCTTGGAGATTTTAATGAATTTCATGGATTTTTACTAGTGGATTTTAGCCAAGTAAAAAGTGGATTTAGAATGTAGTAATCAATGTATATGTTGCTTACAATGAAAAAAATTACTAGTCAATCTGTAGAAATAGAGATTTTGTAAAATAAAATTAATAGTACTCTGGGTTATACTAAAAGGTGTAATTATAAAGAATGTCAGGGAAATCTAATGTTTGCTGTTTTGATGCATCCATGGAATACTCAATTTTGATTATTGTTTTTATAGGAGACACACAGAAAAGTGGATTTCAAATATTTTCTTTAATAAGATATACCAAAAAAAGAGGTCTAATTAAGAATGTAAGAAGGAAGCTATGCAGATCTCTTATTCAGTTATATAATCACCTAAAGATATTATGAAAATTTTGGTGAAGAACTATTAAACCAGTTTATGATAAAGCATTGATGGTCTTTGACATTTTAGGTTTAGATGTATAGGATGCAGACAACATTTGGAACACACTGCCCCTCACAAAGGTGAAAAAATGGACCTTAAGAGTATGTTTGATTTAAGGAAAAATGGCAATTAGATCATACTGTGATATGGCTAGGCATCACTATTTAGAGGTGTTGATTTCTGCTTATGTGACAACAACCAATATTTAAGCAAATAGTCATGCATAACTTTCAAGACAATTCATTGGCAAGTTTTGGCATTTTATTTTCAATGAAAACTAAAAACTTGGGATTAAATGGATGTGGCGAGCTCCTTCAGCTTCTTTGTGTAGAAAAAGCTGGGGTTTTGTAACCTTTGTTCTTGAACCCTCTAATGGCAAATATACATTTAAATATATTTTCTGTATTTTAGCACCCATTATGAAAAAACAGCCATGAGACATTTTTTCTGCATAGCACAACAGGCTTCTACTACATTCAAGGCCTGATTGTGGCAAAACAATGTAACAATACTGTGTCCTTATGAGACATAATCTAAAAGGACCAAAAGAAAACTGAAGAATTATTTTCTTCCCCTCCTTAACTTTACTAGGCAAACTCAAAACTATTAGGCCAGTGCTGGTGATTTGCAGCAGTTGCAGAGATAGTGGCTGCTCAGAGTTGTGGTGGATTTTCCATCTTTGTGGAGACCCTCACAGTTGGACAGAATATGACCTGGGCAACTTGCTCTGTCTTCAGAGATTTCTCTGCTTTGGACCTTCCAAAGGTTCTTTTTAAACTGAATTGTTCTAATTCTTTAACTGACAGCCAGCAAAACATTGAAGTAATGGCTGCAGCCTTCCATCCTGCTTGGAAAAGGTGAAAAAAATTAAATTTAGTATGTTAGATCTTGAAGATATAGCTGAAGGAAAAAGTATGTGTAAATGAAAGTTTTAAACTGCTTCAGAAAAGCAGGATACACAGTGTTTTACAACTCTTGAGCTTGTTATTCATAAAGACCCCACTGAAAAATATAAGATTTTGGGTGGACAGGATCTGCAGAAATGAAGAGGAAGTATCCTTGTTTATGTTCTTTGCCACCCTTTTCCTGCTATCACCTTATGCTGAAGTCCTGAAAAGAGTTAAATATGTAAAAAGGCAGTATTTTAAAGGGCAGGCACTGTATATAATTTTATCTTTCTCAGTTTACTTTGGCAGTGTACAGGGAATGGAAAAGCTACACAACACTGTGTAGCCTAGAGGTCAACACCTCCTCAGGAAGCACCCAGGAGCTTGTAATCACTACCCTTCTGAAGTGCCCTGGGACACCTTGCAAAGTTCCTCCTGTTTTATTCTTCTGTTTTTACACTGCCTTTTTCTTTTCTAAATACCTATCTATTTTGTCCATTCTTATAAAAAATGCCCAATTTTCTTTTTTGACCAAAATTTGATGAATTTATTTAATTCCATCTAAATAGTGTTCCCAAGTCCAGGTCAGACCTGCCATGTAGATGCAGCAGTGTACTTTTTTTTTGGGGGGGGCTGGAAATCCAGCCTTGCCTTACCCTCCTCCCAGGTACAGCTAGCCACATCCAGCTGCCTCAAAGATTTCTGATCCAATGGCACTGCATGGAGGAGGATGAA
>VZTR01015660.1:876-12632 GCA_013400775.1 Chaetops frenatus
ATAAATATTGCATATTGTGTTGGTGTGAGCAAAAGGTTTGCCAAAAACTTAACATCATGAGGGGCCATTAGGTGGGTAGTGAAAGTTGCTTGTAATAAATTACTGAAGTATGGGGACCCCAAACCATATTCTGCCGCGGTACGGAGCAGTTCTTTAATTTCTGAATGACCCAGGGGCCTCCACTCTGTCTTCCCCCCACCCCCAGGTTGAGTTGCTTGGGGGCTAAAAAGATTTCTGCTGCCGTATCAAAGTCTCTGTCCTTAAGAGCTTTCTTTTTTTTATGTGTATCCGAAAGAATTAAGTCCGGACCTTTTTTGGGGCTGGGGTCAAAAGGATCTAGCTCCCCTTCACTGCTAGAGTCAGTTTCTGCCACATAAGCGATAAGCGTCTGGCGGCTCTGGGATCGCTGGTGGTATCGCGGTGGGACCGGAGGTGGCGACCGTGCTCTAACCCTGGTGCTCATCAGGGAGGGCGTGCGGATGGGGAGTGGGGCCTGGGCAGGTTTCGATCCGGTGCAGTTGCTGGGACCATCTCAGCGGTAGCCTCGGAGGCTGCCCCGCTCCCTCCCTCTTTTTTAATCGCTTCCATGACCGCCCTCCAAGCAGGAAGCATTCGCAGCTCTGGCTCGTGGCCAGGCAGTGTAGCCAGGTCGTAGAGCTTTACACCGACCTTGTCCCAGAAGCAGAGGGTAAATATAGAAGAAGGGGTAGCGTCGGGGAGCGTGCGTGCCACCCATCTTAAAAGTGACTTAAGGTCATGCTTTGGGATGGGGGAGCTATGCTTGCCCAGGAGGGCGAGCATGGTTTCATCTCATCAGATATGTTCTGTCCCATAGTTTAGTTCCCCTGGCTCACCTGTCAGTCGCTGCAGACAGATGATTGTGGGCCCAAGCACGGTTCTGTCACCATCACGATCAGTTCCAGGGGCTCGCCAGCTGCAGCCAGATAGGCTGTTCTTTGTCCTCACACGGGGCAGCGATTATCGGCAATGAAGAGAGATGGAGAGACTGATGGTGGTCAGAATCTGAATTTATTGTGAACTACACACCTTTATATACTATCTTAGGAAGGTTAATAATCCTTTACTACAATGATTGGGTTAGTAATCACATCAGCAAACTTATACATTTTACAACATTTCTTGCTTGCAGAAGTTGATGTGATTTTCCTTTCCGGTAAAGCCTTGATTCAATCTTCAGCTATCTTGACTCAATCTTCACAGTTCTGTTTGCTTCTGCCAAGGCATCTTGTCTATCAGGTCTCTTTTGCTAATAAGGTCCAGAGTGCTATCTGTCCTTTGTACCCCAACAAGGAAGTACACAAAATCTGAGTTTTAATGGGTTGATCTAAGCTAATTCAAGCTTTGGATGTCCTGTCCTTTCAGAATGCATGTGGAAATCAAGTTGCTGATGCCTGGAGGGTTTGGAGAGCAGTGTCTGTTTGTACTCCAGTCAGAGTTCAGTCCAGCCAGATGTCGCATTTGATCCATGTCCAGTGAGGCATGCATGGGTTTAGTGAGATGTTAAGTCTCATCTCACCCTCTTAGTTTTTCTTCACTTCCCTTTGGACTCCTCTGATTTTTCTGGTCTGACACTAATGGCTCATACATTTCCACTTCAGCCAGTTGTATATGTGCAATATAGCTTTCTAGATTCTTCACAGTGAATATCTTGTCTAGGAAGAAACTGGGACTGAGTGCGACTCAAAACAGGTGGAAGATTAATGTGAAAGACAGTGGAATTGCCATTGCAAATTTTCTGCTCCTGGTAGCACACTCCCTTCAGTCTGGTTGTGTCTCATGAAGACCCTGTAATTCAGAGGCCTATTTTGTCTTGATTTCTTGTCTAACCTCTTGCTATGTAGATTTTGAAATGAATTTAGAGGTGGTTGTACTTATTAGTAAGAATATAAGCTTTATACTTAGTAATGGGTTAGTATCTGAATAGATCTGTAAATGCTTAATTCAGTTAGGTAAAGGTTTTAAATTAGAAGAAATTTATTGCAGTTGCAGTGTTCTTTTTTTCTTTTCCTCTGATCAGGAGCAGGTAGTGGATTGCTTAAGTTGTTGCATATATTTACTCATCAGTATTCAGTTTACCTTTCAGAATTAAACTTCAAACTGAAATGATGTTGCTATATAATAATTTAAATCATGCATTCAAATATGAAAGTTGTTTATTTCCCCTTACCCTCAGACCTGGTGTGTGCTTTAGCCTGCTATTTAGAGAAATGAGATTTCTTGTGTTGGTCTGTCACTCCCCTAGTAGCTCTTGAACACAGTGGACCATTTCATCAGGAAGTGACAAGAAAACGAAAAGCTCAAGCTGCAGTTGTATGTTTTCTTCAAATTAGCTTTTACAGGCAAGAAAGAACATTATGTGGAGAAGGAACTTAAATAAGAGCTCCTGGTGGAAGGCATTCTGATTGTACTCAGTGTGGTAGGTGTTGAGGTAGCAGACAACTAGCTGGACAGTGCTCAGTCATCTTCCAACTGGGCCCAGCGTGTTGCGTGGGCTAGTGGGGAAGTTGGGTGAACTGCAGAATCTGGGAAGGGGGCAGCTCAGAATGCTAGACAGAAAGGCATGGGAAAAACAGGCTTCATTCTGGTGGCTGTGTCATAAAAAATTAATTTAGCACTAGTTTGTGCTCCTTTAAATTTATTTCTTACAAATTATGTTTGTATGAAATGCATTTTTACTGTAACATTTACATTACAGTGAAGAATTCCTCGTAGTGGCTTATGTTTTGTAGCTCCAATGCACTAGCCTGTTTGCAGTGTTGGTGCTAGATGTCGCTCTTCAGTAATAGTGAATTGCCAGTTTTGACTTAATTTTGGTGAAGTTCAGAAAAGTGCCTGGATGTGAAGTGGTATTTTGAAATACGTATGTTTTTAGAAGAATACAAAAATAAAGAAAAGAAACAGGAAGGTTTTTTTATCAAATATAGAAATTGTTCCTCTGTTACCTCTAATGTGTTGTGTAAAATTTAGCAAACTCAGCTAACCTCAAATTATGACATATTCAAATGTCTCGTATTAAGAAGGATGTACAATATAATTCAAGACTACTGTTTAGAAACCATGAGCCTGTTCCTTCCTGACCTGTTACGAAATAGTCTTACAGTTAGATAAGTTGCTTTTTGTTCATTAAGGTTGTTAAGCTTTTAAAAATGTTCTTGAGAATAAAATATTTTAAATCTTCAGGTGGAAGTCATTACAAAAATTACTGTGCAACATTTGAAAGGCAAAAGGATTTTTAAATTTACTAATGTGATTTTAATTAGAGAATTTGAAAGACCACTCTAATTGCTTTAGTACAGTAAAAAAGAAATTTTCAGCTAAGTCTTTCCCAAATGAACTATGTCCTTTGTAATAATGTAACTTCTTGTTCCAGGAAATTTCCATGCCACATGGTTTTAAACAGAGTCTTATTCATAAGTAGTACATGGACACAGAATTGTTGGTGTTAAAAATGTAATTAAGTTGACTGTTGTGTTAATGTCATTTAAAAAAAAAACTGCTTTAGCTGTTTTTGTTTTATATTGCTTCCATTTTGGGAGAATTCTGTCTCACTTGGGCATTCTTGCTCTCAGAGCTACTCTCTGCAGGACAGTGTTTTCTATGCCATTGTGCCCTTTTGTGATGCTTCGAGATCTCTTTTTGTATTTGTTTTCCCCATCTGTTGTGGTTTAGGAACCAATTTAGTTCTCCCCCCGCCTGAGACTTTCCAAACCACACTGTCACTTGCTCGCTCCCCTTCTCCCTCTCTTCTGCCCCCCACCCCCCTGGTGGCCAAAAAGAAGAATTGGATGCACAGAAGGCAAAGATCACAGCTTGAGATAAGAACAATTTACTGGAAACAGCAATGAGATCAGAAAACAAACAGTAGCAGCAACAATATTAATAAGAAGATTATATAAAAAGAAAGAATGGTTCACGTGCAAAAATGCTCACTGCAGAGCTTGACTTGACTGCAGCCAGGTTGTTCCTTACTGTAGAGGAATGCACTGCTTCTTGGAAATGAGAGAGGAATCCCTTTTCCCTGCCCCTGGCAATGATGTGAGATGGTATCAAATAACACAATGTCTTGGTCTGGGCTGGAACCAAGCCACCATCCTAATTAATTTCATTTTTCCAAGAAAACCAGTTCTGACACCTTAGTTTGACAGATAAATGTCTTCCTGCATCTGGCATGTTCCCAAAAGCTGTTCAGTGCATGCCCTTACCCTATTCAGAATGCCATACAGCACCACCTGTGGAAAACCATCTTCCTCATGCAGCCTAATTCTGGGAGGCACTGATGAATTTATTATTTTTACTGAAGACTCTCAAAGCTGGGGTTTGTTGGTGTCTGACGTAGTTGGGGGTTGTAGTGCTTGGTTGATCTGTTGGTGGTCAGCTTGCCAAGGCAGGATGCCAGCCTGCTCCAGACAGTGACCTTTCCTGCCACTCCTGTGGGGGCTGCCAGGTTTTATAAATGTACATGTACACTGAAGTCCAGTGATTCTGGAGCTGCAGCACAAGTCTGTGCATACAGTAAATCTTACACCAAATCTAAGTCAAAAAGCCTCCATTACCTATATTGCCTGTATTCCCCACTGCTCTGCATGCTCTTGTCATTTTCTGGCATGAGTGCAGAACTCCAGTGCCCTGGTAGGAATTGTACAGTATCTTACAGTGGGAAGGCTGAAGCAAGGGCTTTAAAGGAAGAAAGGTGAAGTATTTTTTGGAGAACAAATGCTTGAATATGTGCTATGCTGATTCAGAGCTCCTAATTTCATTTTTGTAAATGTCATGCGGATTTGTTTGTAAATTCCAGATTGTGAACCATGCCTTTGGTGAAAAGGAACATTGAACCACGGCATCTCTGCCGAGGAGCTGTGCCAGAGGGAATTACAAGTGAACTGGAATGTGTAACGAATAGCACCCTTGCTGCTATCATACGCCAGCTAAGCAGCTTAAGTAAGTGTCTGTAACTTCCTACAAGTATTTGGTTCATGATGAAAAACTGAAGAGATTAAAAGCTTGAAGATGGATTGTTTTAAATAGGAAAATTATGGTATGGGACATTACCACTTATGTATTGTAATAATATGCTATTTCATTGTCTTTATGTTCTTTTGTATTTTGAAGTTTATTCAAGAAGCAAAAAACCACAACCCAACCCTCCCCCATCCCCAAACCCCACTCCAAAAAACAAATTAACAAAAAAAACCAAACAAGCAGAAAATCAGACACCGCCAAAAAAGCCCCAACCACAAAACTGAAGCATAGAAAACCAGACATTTTTCTAAGATGAGAGAAATTAGCGCAAGAAACAAGACCAGCACTTGAGTTCTCCTTGCCTTTCAGTTTTACAGGTTTGAGCCAGCAAACTCTTCTGCATCTCGGCATCAAATGATACATTTGACTAAAATTTTAGTTTCTCATAATGTGCTAGTATTTCTTAAGCTTTCTCTTTTGGATATCTGTGTGCTCAATTTATATGAATGAAATTAAGCACATTGAAAGGATGCCATTTGCTGAACAAACCTGCAGGCTACTGTTGAGGCAGGCTAACATCAGCTCTGCACAGAATAGCCTACACACTGCACCTGTCAGGTGACACCACCACTAGCAATTCTAGAAGCATGACTGGAGTGTTTGCAAGATGAACAATATTTTTAATGAAAGGGTTAAGAGATGTTTTTCAGACAGTCTTTAACAATCAGCAGCTGTTGTTTGTGCTGATAATGCTGGTCCTAGAAAAGAAATTACTGCTTCATCAGTTGCTTCACTTTATAAATGGAAGTGGTTTAAGACTCTGAGAGTCTGTATGGAGCTCAGACTGTGGGGCCCACTGGTGTTCAGTTTGTGATGACAGGAAAAAGCCTGCGCTTAGGGGAAAGAGGACAAGAAACACAGCATTTCCTCATTGCATTTGTCAATGATTTAGGGATTTTTCTGAGCTGGAGGTCCAGCTGAATCATCCTATGTAATGAACATTTGTAAAACTATCATCTGTGGTGTTGCTTAGATCTGTTGAAATAGGGGTTGCACCTTTTTCTTACCCAATGACCTGTGGCAGAATGTTCCACAATAGAAGTTGACCTGTTTCTTCCTTTTGATACTTTCTCATTCTGGTGTAATGAGAAATAATGAAAGGTACTTTCATCTTGTGCATTTCCATAATAATTTGAGATTTTATTTTATTCTGTTCTCGTGGTGATATCTTTTCCAGGCTGTAGTGTCCTGGTCTGTAAGTGATCTTTTTAAATAGAAACCATTCTGTATTTCTGATTACTGTTATTTCTGCTTTGGATATGTAAGTTAGGGTATGTTGTGGGTTTTTTTAAGGTGGACTGTTGAGGACTTCAGATCATATTTGAAGCAGACCTTTTCTGTTTTATCATTATTTCCCTAAGAATTTGTAGAATTTTGATTGTTGCTAAGCATTCAGTTACTATTTTCAGATAAGCTTCCAAGTAATCCTCTGATCTTTATTGAGCAGCAGCTGATGATTTAGTGTCTAATGTTATTTAGAGTTAATTTGTGTTTGCATTGTCACTGAATTTCATTTACTGTTTTCTCAGGCAGTTGCTCAGTAGTGACATCCTTAAGTTTCAGAAAAGTGAGAAGAGTGGCTAATGTTCTGATTATACTAAAGGAGATGTCATAAGACCTCATTTTGGTATTGTGCAATGATTGTCCAAGTGTGAAACTTGTCTCACTTGCTAGAAATGTGTACAGCTTTCATTTATCCAGATTTGGTCTTGGGCCTAATCTGTTATACTGTGTATTTAGATCCTCTTATGATTGTTGCCGAGGAACTGACTACTTGTATCCATATCCTGCAGTTTTTGCTTACTGGATTTCTAGGGTCATTTGAAGACAGCCCCTTTGTAGACAGCCCCTAAAGTTCTGTTAGTGTCAAGTTAAAGATCTATGCAAATAAATGATGTTTCTTAACAGATGAATGTGTGGTATTCAACAAGTGAAATGTACCACCATTCTCATCCACAGTCTGAAATATGCCATGTTTGCAGAAGGTTTTTTCTGCAGACAGCATTTGCTTTGCCTGTCTTTTGAGCCAACTGGGAGCAAGGAAATGATCACAGAAAAATGCTGCGCTGGAGCTGAAGTAGTGTGTCCTGCTGTCCTGCTGGTTGGTGTTCCCACAGCTTGAGGCATAGAGCAAGCAAGTTCAGGTCTACCTTGCAGTCACACTGTTCTTTTAGTGTTGCACTGTGAGTTCAGTGTGGATTTTAAAATCTGGCAGGTCTGTACTGTTGCATACCAATTTAGCTTGCTTCTGCCTCTGCTCTTTTCAGGACATGGGAACAAGTTTCTATCCAAAGGGAATGTGCTCTCAGGAGAGCTTTTCCTGTATTATGTTTGCAGATTTAGGTTTGTTTCCAGCCAACTGGCTCAGAGTACAGGCAGAGTGAGCAGCATTCTGTATGAAACTATGCACTTTTACATAAGGCAAAATCTCGTCCAGGGAATTCACTGCCACTTGGGAGGAGAGAATCTACTGGAGGGGAAGGACAGGGAGCATTTGCAGCCTGTACCTCTAAGTACCATGGAGAAAGTGTAATCTGTGGAGAGTTGGAAGACTTTTTCTTTCATGCAGAGAACAACATCCACCAACTTGCTTCCTAGTACTTTCTTGGGTAGATTGGCCATTGTCTCAGTTTCACTAGTTTTCATGCAGGCCTGAGCATGCTGCATCCATCTGTGTCACTCTCCTCTGTAGTACTGCTGAATCAGGCTGGGTTGGAAAGATTGCTTTTTTGCCATTAAGTATCATGCTAGAGGTACTGTGAGAAAGGAGATCAGAATCAAGACCTAGTCAGTAACAGCCTACCACTTCTGAATTTTTTAAAAAAGAGGAGAGGTAAAGCATGATTCTCATGTTTCTAGTTAATCCAATTACAAATAGGTGGGTGGAATCACTGTCTTCTGTAATTGAAGGGAACCTTAGAAGGAAAGACAGCATAATTTCTTTATATAATTTCTATACATAATTCATAAATTAATGTATAGGTTGGCCATGTGTTGGGCAACACCTATTGTTTTTAAATTATTGTCTTACAGTGGCAAAATCTGCTCTTAAATTGAAAGTAGGTTTTTTTCCTTGCTTGTTTTTGTTTCATTAAACATCTAATTTAAAAGATGACAACATAGAAAACACTTGAAGTATTACATTATTTCTAAAAATTACTGCATCATGTTAATCACAACAGTATCTCCAATACTTCTTTATTATGTCACTGTTTTCACAAACAGGAGATTGACAGTTGTCCTGGTTTAGGACAAATTTGGGAGCAAACCTCCAAAAGGGGTCCCTCCAGAAAAGCAGATCCAAGCCACCCCTCCCCCCAGCTGGTTTGAGAAGCAGGTTTCCTTGGAGAAAAGTGAAAAAAACTATTTATTTAACAAAACAAAACACCCACAAGCATAAAGAATGAACAATACTACGCAATAAACCCTCTTGCCATTCTGAAGAGATGGCAAATTCAGAAAAGTCCTTTTCATGGGTGTATCCTTGGCCTTTCTCTCAGTCTTTCCAAAGCCCAAGTCTGTCTCTCTCTCTCCCTCTCCGAGGCTTGGGCCCAGCGTCCCAGCTGCAGTGCAGCTTGGGGGGGACCCCTCCCCGAGTGATGGTCCTGCTGTCCCCGGGTTGAACAATATCAGAACAGTCCCAAAAACCTTTGGCTTTAGCTAATTGAAAATAAAAACCGACAAAAAATCAAAAAAGGAAAGAAAAACAACAGAGAACTCTCTGCTCTCCATGCAGGCAACACATAGAGTCCAGGAAAAGTGAGCAGCTGAGGGTGTTATCTCTATGTTTTGAAAACAGCTGCCTTCGATGTTCCACCGCTTGCTCTCAGATCCAGCCTTAAAGGTGCAAAACTTAATTTCTGATCTAAACAGACGAATGGAGATTAAAGCATCATACAGCCAGCCTAGGACAACAATCTGTCTTTCACATGTTCTGGGCTAGCAAGTGTTGAAAAAAAATCAAATATTAAAAGAAGTATGTTCCCACTTTGCCTTCTGGAAGATAACTGACAAGCATCCATCTCCTTGACTTCTCTAGGGGTGATGTGTTTAATCCTAGAATGTGGCAGTCCTCCCTCAGCAGGCTGATTTCAATATATTAACATAAATTAATCTATTAAAATTGATTGAGCTCTGAATGCTGGTGGCTGAAGAATGTAATAACTGCTTTATTTAGCTGGAGAGTTGAAAAGCTTGTTTTTTCCATCGCTTGGAATAATGTCTTCATTTGGAGCAACTAAATCAAGTGGGGATTATAAGTGAATTTTAACCAGCTGCTGGGAACACTTAGAGAGCACTTCTAGTGTGAAGATGGCTGAACACTGGCACGGGTAGCCCAGAGGAGTTGTGGAGCCTCTATCCTTTCAAGTGTTCAAAACTCAGCTGGTCAGAGTCCTGGGCAATCTGCTATGTCTCATTGTGCTTTGAGCAGGGAATTGGACCAGATGATTTTGAATTTCAGCTATTCTGTGGTTGTGTGTGGCTTTTGTTTTGGAGGGAAAGTAGTTTAGGAGCAGGCAGAGAGCCTACCTTTCTTATACACCTTCCATATATATATGAAGTAGAGCTTGCATACACTGGCATATCTTAACATTTTGGGTTAGTTATTGGCTGATCTTACGTGTAGTAGTGAAAACTATTACTGTTAAAGTCCTTCCTTTGAAGGTGATCACTTTTTTTTTTGCTTGTGATTCACAAACAGTGTTTTCTGAGAATGTTTTAGTCTACTTGTTGTTTCTTCCCCCCCGCCCTAGGTAACTGATCCAAGAAAGGGGCAGATTGTCCTGTTGACTTCCTAAGTGTGCCCATTTTTTTACATTGAATTATTATCTCCAAATGTTCACCGGATGGGGTCTAAACTGGAACTTTCGTTGTATTTTTACTTTTCGTTGTGAAGTATTAAGATTGGTTATTGGACCCAGCTTAAAATGTCAGTAATGGCTGTTCTTTTGGAAGTCCCTGTCATTTAGGTGGTTAATGCGTATTCCATAGTCTTCCAACTATTAGATAGTTTTACTTTGCCCCTTCCCCACCCCTTCCATTTCTGCTCTTCAGACTCTTCTTCATACAGGTCATAACAAGATGAACTTAATTCAGAAATAGGGTATTAAAATTTATTTTTGTTTAAAAAGCATGGTGAAATGCAGGAGGCAGGAGTTTCCTTTTTACAGGGATTACTTGAGGGGGTTTGGCTGCAGAAATTGTAGAGGGAGACCTCTTAAATGAAATAGCAGCATCTAGGTAGGAGGGACGATCAGTTCAGTGAGTGAGAGCAATGAGTTTGGGTGGAATCTGAAATTTGTAGGGGAAGTTCTGGGGGAGGTGAAGTATTAAATTNGTGATCTGGAGTGGATGAGAATTGTGGACTGGGACATGAACAGAGTCCAAGCATGGACAAGTATGCCTAGTTCTGTGGGAGGATGGGAAAGGAATGGCCATGCAGAATGATCTGTGCATCAAGGAGAGATTTGATTTATCATGTGGCACCTTCTGTCCACTGTAGCATTTTTAGGGAAGGACCTGAGGCTGCAGATCTGTACTAGGCACTGGTGACACCACGTTTTGAGTACCATATCCAGTTCTTGGCCTCTCAGTTCAGGAAGGACATTAAGGTACTGGAGTGGATTCAGAGAAGGGCAACAAAGCTCGTGAAGGGTCTGGAGCTCAAGTCTGAGGAATGGCTGTGGGAGCGGGGGGTGTTTGGCCTGGAGAAAAGGGGCTCACTCTTTACAACTGCCTGAAAGGAGGGTATAGCCTGGTGGGGGTTGGCCTCTTCTCCCAGGTAACAGGTGACTGGATGAGAGGACATAGTCTTAAGCTACTCCGGGAGAGGTTTATAGGTTGGACATTAGGATGAATTTCTTTGCAGAAAGTGTGATTTAGACATTGGAATGGGCTGCCCAGGAGATTGTGGAGTCACCATCCCTTGGAAGTGTTTAAGTCAAGACTGGATGTTGCACTTGGTGTCATGGTCTAGTTGGCGTGATAGTGTTCAAACATAGGTCGGACTCAATGATCTCAGAGGTCTTTTCCAACCTAATTGATTCAGTGATCTGGTGATCTGGACTGTCCACTCTCAAAATGATTGAGAACATACAGCAGGTGAAAGGGAGGCTGAAAAGGTTGTGCACCAAGTCCAGTGTGACCGTGGGTAAATGTGGTCAGGGCCCTCTGACCCTCTCTCAAATGACTCCAGGGACAGCAACATATGCAGTTGGCATTTATAGAGGTAAGTGGGCTGCCTTGCAGGAGAATCATGGTTTTTATTTGTTTCGCTCTGCTTTAATTTTGATGTTGGCCTGTGCTTAAGCTTAAAATTAAATCTTAGCTTCTATGGATTGCAAGATTTTAATTTCAAAATATACTTCCAGAAGCTTTTATGGACTGCAGTAGCTTTAGGCCTTTTCATCACAAAGGCAAGTTTTAATGCTCAGTTGTTTGTCAATTGGCACTAGTTCAGCTACATAAGGCTTAGAATTTGTAAGTCTCTCTGTGTTTTTAAGAAGACTACTAACCAGGATGTCCAGAAGAATAGACTTCAGGCAGAATTTATGGTATATTTTCACATTTTTGTACCAATCTGTTGCCCCAAATTTTGCAGAATGACAAACTGTGCTGTTCTAATCCTACAGCTAGTGTGTTTTATTATACTTCATGGTATTGAAGTGGTTTTGTAAGCCACTAGTGAAGGGATTTCCTTGTCTTTTTTCTTACAC
>VZTR01015660.1:13291-41101 GCA_013400775.1 Chaetops frenatus
TTCTGGGGGAGGTGAAGTATTAAATTGGAGATCCAGAACCAGTGATCTGGAGTGGATGAGAATTGTGGACTGGGACATGAACAGAGTCCAAGCATGGACAAGTATGCCTAGTTCTGTGGGAGGATGGGAAAGGAATGGCCATGCAGAATGATCTGTGCATCAAGGAGAGATTTGATTTATCATGTGGCACCTTCTGTCCACTGTAGCATTTTTAGGGAAGGACCTGAGGCTGCAGATCTGTACTAGGCACTGGTGACACCACGTTTTGAGTACCATATCCAGTTCTTGGCCTCTCAGTTCAGGAAGGACATTAAGGTACTGGAGTGGATTCAGAGAAGGGCAACAAAGCTCGTGAAGGGTCTGGAGCTCAAGTCTGAGGAATGGCTGTGGGAGCGGGGGGTGTTTGGCCTGGAGAAAAGGGGCTCACTCTTTACAACTGCCTGAAAGGAGGGTATAGCCTGGTGGGGGTTGGCCTCTTCTCCCAGGTAACAGGTGACTGGATGAGAGGACATATTCTTAAGCTACTCCGGGAGAGGTTTATAGGTTGGACATTAGGATGAATTTCTTTGCAGAAAGTGTGATTTAGACATTGGAATGGGCTGCCCAGGAGATTGTGGAGTCACCATCCCTTGGAAGTGTTTAAGTCAAGACTGGATGTTGCACTTGGTGTCATGGTCTAGTTGGCGTGATAGTGTTCAAACATAGGTCGGACTCAATGATCTCAGAGGTCTTTTCCAACCTAATTGATTCAGTGATCTGGTGATCTGGACTGTCCACTCTCAAAATGATTGNACTCCGGGAGAGGTTTATAGGTTGGACATTAGGATGAATTTCTTTGCAGAAAGTGTGATTTAGACATTGGAATGGGCTGCCCAGGAGATTGTGGAGTCACCATCCCTTGGAAGTGTTTAAGTCAAGACTGGATGTTGCACTTGGTGTCATGGTCTAGTTGGCGTGATAGTGTTCAAACATAGGTCGGACTCAATGATCTCAGAGGTCTTTTCCAACCTAATTGATTCAGTGATCTGGTGATCTGGACTGTCCACTCTCAAAATGATTGAGAACATACAGCAGGTGAAAGGGAGGCTGAAAAGGTTGTGCACCAAGTCCAGTGTGACCGTGGGTAAATGTGGTCAGGGCCCTCTGACCCTCTCTCAAATGACTCCAGGGACAGCAACATATGCAGTTGGCATTTATAGAGGTAAGTGGGCTGCCTTGCAGGAGAATCATGGTTTTTATTTGTTTCGCTCTGCTTTAATTTTGATGTTGGCCTGTGCTTAAGCTTAAAATTAAATCTTAGCTTCTATGGATTGCAAGATTTTAATTTCAAAATATACTTCCAGAAGCTTTTATGGACTGCAGTAGCTTTAGGCCTTTTCATCACAAAGGCAAGTTTTAATGCTCAGTTGTTTGTCAATTGGCACTAGTTCAGCTACATAAGGCTTAGAATTTGTAAGTCTCTCTGTGTTTTTAAGAAGACTACTAACCAGGATGTCCAGAAGAATAGACTTCAGGCAGAATTTATGGTATATTTTCACATTTTTGTACCAATCTGTTGCCCCAAATTTTGCAGAATGACAAACTGTGCTGTTCTAATCCTACAGCTAGTGTGTTTTATTATACTTCATGGTATTGAAGTGGTTTTGTAAGCCACTAGTGAAGGGATTTCCTTGTCTTTTTTCTTACACAGGCAAACATGCTGAAGACATGTTTGGTGAATTGTTTAATGAGGCCAACAGCTTCTACATCAGAGCAAATTCCCTCCAAGACAGAATTGATCGCCTTGCTGTCAAAGTCACCCAGCTGGATTCAACAGTGGAAGAAGGTAGGTAATTGCATGAAAGCACTGAGCCAGAAATGATGTTGACAAGACCACAGTATTTAATTGCACAACAAGCTCTGTCTTTTCAAAGTAATCCTGTGCTGATATTTAATCTTGTTGTCTCAGTGAGGCAAGCTGGGAATAATCACTTTAGCAGAGCAAGTAAAACTGTTCTTGAGTCAAGAAGCCTCTGTAGTAATGGAGCTATTAAGCTGCCTTTTTCCACAAGGAAAACAGTTTGTGAGTGTAGTAAATCATAAATGAATAAATGTAGACCTTACTGAAAGTAAGTTAGAATATTGGAAAAAGTTTGAGACACTGGGTGTCCCCTGTTAATTTCAGGGTAGGGTAGTCACTACATTAGTAGTGGTCTGTTCTGTGGTCATCAAAGATCTTATAATACTCTCCATCTAAATAAGGTACTTTGGTTGGATCAACTAGATGAAATTCTTTAGGGGGTTCTACTCACTAGAAACTATTTCCTTTAAAAATATTTCCTGCTTATGGTCATTCACTTCATAAATGCTCAGTAAAAACAAAGGATTTAAGTAACATCATTATATTGTTTGAAAGCACTTTTTTTGGTAGATAAAGCACTTCTCTGTCTTGCTTTAAAAGCTGGTAACATGCATCTTGGCTTCCATGCTACATATCTGAGCCAGCTACTGACTGTACTTCCTGTTTAGATGATTTCTGACATTTATTAAAATGTAAAAGCTTTTTATATCAGGACAATAGTGTAATATTGACTCAGTAGTAGTTAATGCTACTTGCGATACATTTTGTAGTTCTATTTAAGATGGCTTACATATTTTACTTGCCATTCAGATTTTTGTAGTTTATATATTTATAGTGCAAAGTATTAGTGCTAATATTAAATTTCACTGTTGATATTTAATAGTGTAAGAGTGTAATATTTAGCCTTCCTTTTTTAGCTGGTTACTGTCTGGAAATTATTAAACTGTTGTATGGTTTTGGAACTTATTAAACGGTTAGACTATCACAGTTGCCCAGAGGAGCTGTGGATGCCCTATCTCTGAAGAAACGTGGTTTAGTGAAAGATGTCCTTGTCCATGGTAGGGGGATTAGAACGAGATAATCTTTAAGGTCCCCTCCAAACCAAACCACTCTGATTTTTTGGTACAAGCACCTGCAGTATGGGAACCTAAACTAAGCTCTTATGGGATCACTATTCAGCTTAGTTTTTGAGGTATATTGTGTTGGTATTATGAGCAAACTAGATGATACTCATATACCGTACTTTTGGAAATATGGTTCTCATCTTGGTTTTGCTGCTGTTTCTTTTTTTTCCCCTTTTTTAAAATACATCAGTAATATCTCATTAGTATTATGCAGTACCACCCAGCTAGTTTTCAGAATTTGGGGAATAATGAAAAGCAATCTTTTGGAAGGAGAAACTAGTGTATGGACTGAAAATTTAATCAGTGTTTATTTTAAATTGACAGTGATTGTTACTCTTGCATTGCTAATCATGCTTCATATTAATAAGCTGTATATACAAACTGCTATCACTTTAATGTCAGTAGTAAATTTTATTAGCTATTCCACTGTGGAAGTTGAAGTCTGTATAATAGCTCATTGTACTGTCAAAAGTAGTATGTTTCTGGATAGCTTCAGCATTTAAGCAAAATGTCAGTTGCAAGGTTGTTTGCATCAGTGATTTCTTATATTCTTAGCTATTACTAATACAGTGTATATAAAAATACTTTATATATAAATACTATGGTTGAAAAAACATTTTAAAATAATTGAGGTTAAATTTTCAAGAGCATATAAATAATTTATCCTAAAAATCCCCAGGAAAATTGTTTTTTTATTCTTTTGAATATCTTTCTACAAAAAAGAATGAAACAATTCAGATATATACATCTAAAAAATCTGCCTGAAATACCTTGTACTTACAGGCAAGTTTAAATAGAAAGTACTTTCAAAAATGATGTTTTGATACTTCAGATGATGTGGATGGGGGAACAACTATTAGATGTGAAATATTCTGTTTTTAATTTTTTGCTATTGAAAAAGTTACAGAAGAAACCAAGTAGTTCTTGGAGTTAGAAGCAAGACCTCAGCACAGATAACAGAAATAGTTGGGCAGAGAAGTCTAAGTGGGATTTGGTGTCCATCATGACAAACAATAACCATGTAAAATTTCGCCCCGTTTTCTTTTTTCAGGTGTAGCAGGCTAGGTTCGATAACCAGGCAAAACCACCAATTAATGTAGTGATTTTAGTTCGCCATCCTCACTAGTATACTACATTTTTGGCCATTACTGTTTGGTTACCGTGTGAAATTTCTCACAATCTGTCCTTGAGACTCAATAAATTAGATGAATGGGCAAGAAATATTAGATGAAATGTCAATGGGAATAACAAGAGACAAAGGCAGCGCATTTTGTTTGCACAAGTCCTACAGCTTACACTCTTATGAAACACTTGGATCAAATCCAGAAGTGGCCAGTGTCATTGTAGACAACCCAGTGAAGACTTCAACATCCTCTTCAACTGCAGTCTAAAACTTGTGTTTCAGGGTGCTTAGGAGTGGAAGATGGTACCAAGAGCTTACTGCCACTTTTAAATAGTGATTGGCCTTTAACTGGATCTTCTTTAAAATGATTGCTCCATCTCATGAAAACTTGTATTAAGAGGGAAAGGAAGTCTTGATAAAAGTGACAGGAACAATTAAAACCAACTTAAAACATTCATTTGAAAAGAGAATTAAAAGCCTGGTGTCATTTTCCCCAGAGCTGTGTATGTGAAAAGATAAAATGGAAGTATGAGAGTGCAAGTATTTCTCTCTGTAGAGATATGAGCAAAATTTAAGAGCAAGGAGTGTTCAGTTATATGGGAAAGCTTAGGAGTTGAAAGAGAGTAAAATAAGTAGAACTGTCTGTCACAGGAGGTTATTGCAGCTGTAATTTAATTATACTTAGAATGGGGTGGAATGTGTATGGATACCATGTGTAATTATAAAACACACTGTGTCAGAGGAATACCAGACATTGCATTTCAGTCTTGAAGCCAGTCTTTCTGCTGTTAGAACAGGATAAACCTTATAAAACCAGGAAATGGTTGGACACCTGCATGTGACAGCATTCTTGCATCGTCTTCCAAGACACAGTCCATGGTCCCATTATTTTAAGTGAGGCTGTGGACCAAGTGAGCCATAAATCTGTTTTATGATGGCTTACATGCCATTGTGCTTAAATATCAGGACTATCCACTAAGGAAAAACCTGTCTTTCTGTATCTTGCTGAAAATATTTCAAATAGTTAGTGAAAAATGGATGTTTATCCACTTTCATTTGTTTCAGACCTGTGGTAAATGTATTTCTGTTTGTCACAGTATCCTTACAGGACATCAACATGAAAAAAGCATTCAAGAGCTCAACAGTTCAAGACCAGCAGGTAGTTTCAAAGAACAGCATTCCGAACCCGGTGGCTGATACTTACAATCAAAGTGACAAACCACCACCTCTGAATATTCTTTCACCTTATAGGTAAAGAAATATTGATTGCTTACCTTCTTGTACTTTGCCCTTTATTTCCTAATTGTATACAGGGAATAATTATAGCAGAAGGGAAAAGCTATATTGATTATTGAGATTTGATTTTTCAAGGACTTCCCTGTTCATGGAAACAAAAATTGCTATTGACACACTTATCATAAGTCATGCCTAACAAAAATCATCAAATTTCAACACAAGTCTTACATGGCAGCACAGGGATCAGAGAACAAGGGCCACTGATTATGTAAAAAGTGAAAAAAAATCATACACTAAACTGACTTCCTTGGTGTCTTTATCCAGAAATGTCTATGTGTTGTATTTGCCTTCTTGCTCTTCTCCCTCTTGTCCCCAGCATATACACAGGTATATGTACAATCTGTATCCTTCCTTTTCTTAGTTACTTACTGTTGAATACAAGAACAACAAGCAGGACTGTGTTTTTTGTTTTCTTTTCCCATTTCCATTATTGTTCTTCATGAAATGAGTGCAATTTGTCTGAAGGACTATGAACAACAGGGTTTAACTGTGTTCTTCAACTTTTGAGAGGTACTACATTGTGAGGTGTCTGTATAAACCTCAATCTGCAATAAATATTTTATTATTTTTTAAGAATGGTATATCAGAGTACTTGCAGTGTTAATTTTTAAGAATTTTTAATTGGAAGGTAAATTTTTAGGGTTTATGACCAAAGAATGTGTTTCTGCTGCTGCTACAGACAGTGGTAGTATCCAGTTAGTAAGGGTTGTCATTGATCAGCTTGAGACTTGGATGATCATCAAAGGTAGGTTTTCTGGATTTAAAACATACTGACTCATGTATTTTTAGCTTTTCTTCCACTGTTTTTCCAGGGATGATAAGAAAGATGGATTGAAGTTTTATACCGATCCGTCCTATTTTTTTGATCTTTGGAAAGAAAAAATGTTACAAGATACTGAAGATAAGCGAAAAGAAAAGAGGAGACAAAAGGTAAAAGCAGAAACATAATAGCACGTTTGTGCACTACAATTTTATTTGCAGTTGTGCTGGCATAAACATTGCCAGGTCGTAGTTAGTTTGTGTACATGGAAAGACTGTTCTTCCTTGTGTGGCTGTGGATTCAGTGCATTCCATTTTTACAGCTTGTCCTGTCTATTTTAAGAAGGCAGCAAATTGAATTTTAGGAGTACTGTGGTTATCTTCTAAAATACTTTCTTAAATCCTTTGCCAGTATCTACTTATTGGTACCCAGAAGAATGGCCCTGTTGTGCTCCAGAAAAAGAGATTTTTTTTAAAGGAAAAAATACAGGTGCTTTAATAAGAATTTATAAAATCCTTGAACATCTCTTTATTCCTTTAGAATGATTTCTACAAAGCTACTCTATATATTTAAGTTACTTTTAGACTTTATCTTAGGCAACACATCCCACTTCTTTCCATCCGTGGTATATTTTTTGTAGATTTTAACTATCTTATTACAGTCTACAAACCAAATGCAAATATGCTCAATTCCAAGCATGTAGGATTATAGCCACACATCACAGAAATACCCCTTGATAAATTCTAGCTGAAGTGCTATTTGAATTGATTAAACATATGCCAAGAAGAAAGCAGAATAGACCTGAGTTTGCATGGGTAAAGTTCACTTTGTGATGGGAAGAAATCTCAGTTTTAGCTTTCCAGAAAATGGTTTGCAAATGAGTATTTAATGATCTGGGCCATTTAGAGAGCAGTATGGTTTGAGTGAGATGTTTCCCAGACACACTTTGTTCCACAAGTTGCTGAACCAAATGTCCTTGTTTTGTGTTCTTGTCCTTATGGTAGCAGTAACCAGGAATGACTCCAGAGCATTTATTAACAATTTTGTAGTTGAACTTAAATTTTCAATCTATTAAATGAGAATTCCTTACTCAATTTGTACTCTACAGAAGCACAAAACTTGATAATTGTTGAGAAACTGTGCAGGTGAAATAAATGTATATTGTTTAGCAAATTACAAGCTAGATGTCCAAATTCCATCCTACTCAGCTGACCAAATACAGCTAGCTTTTAGCCTCAGGTTTTCAGGTGCTTAGTGAAATCTGAGAGTAGTCCCTGCACCAGAGAATCAGTTTTCCAGTATTATTTTGGTAATTTGCCCTAAGTGCTCGAGCTGTTGCAGCAGGAGATTTGTGAGGAGTTTAATTTTCTTGCCTCAAATGTCATGCTTTTTGTTTCTGTATACAGTTTAATTGAAAAAATCTAACAGGCTTGCTCTGATATGGCTCCTTCAGGTAAACCTTTTTCGAAGAAAACTTTAGCTTTTGTTCTTTAAGTTTAAAGTCTGTGTAGTCTATTTTTTTACTTCAGTAGATCAGTGTCTGACAGTTGAGTGTATTTTTGACTTGGTACGTATCAATAGTATTCTGAATTGAATAACTGTAGGCAGGGCAGCTGTGATTAAACAAAAGTTGTTCTAATTTGCTCTTTATTGTTCCCACTTTTTATCTGAGAATAATTAGCTATTTAAACAAGTAAAAATTTTTAAATTTGTAAAGCTTGTATTTCAGAAATCATTCTTGATGACTTGTGTTTTGATAGGATTTTATAAATCTGTGGTCAGGGAAATACTCTAGGCTAGTGCTTCCAATCTTTTGAAAATATTGCAAATACTTGCTGAAACTACTTTCTGTTACCAGCTCTTAATTCTTTATTAAGATGCTTGAAATATCATCATTTGCTAATTCTTGATGCAAATACCAAACTTAAAATTAACTCAACCCTGTTTGAAAGCTGTAATATGTTTTGTGTTTGCTGAAATAATTTCTTGCTAACATGAATGATTTACCTTTTTTCTGGCTTAATCTACAGCACCTATTTGTCTGCCACAGCTTGTATTACGCTCGGTTAAAAAAAAGTAATTCCTCTTGATATTACCTCAATTTTCTGAGAAATATTTCCAACTGTAATTATCTAGAAAGGCTTCAGCTCCCTTACAACTCTGTCATCGAAAGTGTAACAACTTAAAACTACTCTTAGAGGCTTTGTCAGCTGCTAGTAATAGGGCTGCCCCACTGTTTTGGAAGACATTTAATGTTGTAGGGATGTATTGATATAATATCTAAATAAAAAAATCACTACCAGTAGGGTTTAGTACTGCTTGAGTAAAAAGGATTCCAATGTATTTATTCATTAGCATGCTTACAGATGCTGGTGTGGAACAACCTATCCAGCTGAAATCTGACCTAATTAAAACCAGCTAAGCTGTGTGTTTATTTTTTTGTTGTTTATACATCCATATGTATTTACCTTTTCATAAAAAAAGTAGTGATTTCTTTAAAGCTAAACTTCTGAATAGTAAGCAGCAACTGTTAGCAGTCATGTAAGCGCTCATGATTGTGCAGGAATTGTAGCAAAGTGGTTGTCTTCCCAGTAGCATCATATATTGGTCAAAAGGTGGATATTTTTTTTATTTAGAATCTTGCAAGAAGTGCGTAGTGGTGACCCCTAGATGACAAAAGTACTCTTCTGAAAGAAGACAAAATTAAGTGCTTTCAGTGAACCAAAAGGCTTACTTGGACTTTCTTATTAAATCTAACATGACACAGTAACAAAACTGTAATAAATGAATCAGGGTAAAAGTGACAAAACCCAAAACATTTGCAACAAGTAATTGAAAAAGACCAGATGTAAAGCTTTTTAACAACCATATATTCAGCCATGGCAATTAGCAAAACTTTGTGTATTTAAAATAAAGCGTGACTGAATGTGTCCTTTCTGCTCCAAATTCCTGTATTGGCAGAATTTAATGTGAAAAAGTGGTTATCAGACATAAAAAAGGGTGGGATTCTAAAAAGTTTGTGGAGGAAAAATATTTTGGGAGAACTGATTAAGAACCAAGATGGATCATCGTTATTTAACATGAAACAGACCAAAAAATCTGTTTACTGTAAGAATGAGCAAGAGATTTCAAAATATTTGGGTGTTGAACTTCAAGAAGTCATTTCTGTCATTCTTAATGTTAGCAGGATCAGCAGGTCCCTCATGCAAACATGCATGAAGGAGCAAGAGATCCAAAACAAGGGCAAGTAAGCCATTTGATAGTTTTTTGTTAGCTATGTAATGCCAAACACGTTATTTCAGAATTATTTACTCAGTGCTGTTCGACAGTTGGAGTAAAAAACCTGTGTTCATCTGTGATGCACTTTTTGTAGAGCTAGCTTTCCAACTATTATCCCTTATTTTGTGGGTCTAGATTACCCAGTAAAAGGCTTGGCTACCAGAGTTTGACCAAGCTCTTCTCTCAATGCAATTCATTGACTGTATTCTCAGAATAGCAATATAATTCTTTCCTGAGAAACTATTTTTTTAGGAGCAAAAAGCTTAATACCAACCTACTAATAGGTAAAACTTGTACTCTAAGGTGTGGGATCTAGAGCTGAATGAAAAAAACCCCTATGCTCTTATGAATACTGAGAAAAGGAGTAGCAGATAAATACCCTTGTCAGTCTGAACTGAGCAAAATTGTTCTTATTTTTGTGCTGTCATTGTTTGAGCCTGATATTATGTTGAAAGATATAAGCAGCCAAGTTTGTCATGAACCTATCAAGCTGTAATATACTACTGGCCTGAGTATTACTGACTCACTGCAGAGAGAATTAATGTAATTCATTTTTATATCAGATAATGTGAAATAATGATGAGGAGAAATTAGGAGGAATTTCTGCAGTTAATTAGATCTAAGAAGGGAGAGGAAGTTAAAACATACAAAAATAATTTCGCATAGATTATGGAATAGGAAAGTTTGTCCAATTTCTCCATACTTCCCCAGGCTCTGTTGATTGTGACTCTAATGAATAACCAGAATAGCCCTTGTTTAACAAGGGCTTGTTTAACATTCTCAGAAGTTTGATTTGTAGGAGATGAAAATTACAAGTGCTTCAGGGTGGTCTAAATAAAAGACATGATGTCAGAAGAAATTGAACTTCCTGGCTTTTAAAATTGGTCACGTATCTGTATTAGGAAAACCAGTAGATTGGTATCACAGTAGCATGTGCATCCTGCAGAACAAAGGCACTGCGACTAATGAGGTTCATAGCCTAAGGAGATATTCTTATTTTCAGTGCAGAGAAATTTTATGAAGACCTGGCTTCATCTGTAAATCTGGTCTTATTTTCATGCACTCTAACTGCATTTTAACCAGCTTTTTTACTTTCCTTTTTTCTCTCTCTTTGCATGCTTTATTTCTTTTGTTTGGACATTAGGAGCAAAAGCGTATAGATGGCACCACCCGTGAGGTGAAAAAGGTTAGAAAAGCCAGAAACAGACGCCAGGAATGGAATATGATGGCATATGACAAAGAGCTTAGACCTGACAACAGGTTGTCTCAAAGTGTGTACCATGGAGCATCTTCCGAGGGATCGCTGTCCCCAGATACTAGGTCTGTTTACAGCAAAGCTGTTTGTTATATCACAGTTGTATGTTCAGCAGTACTGACTAGAATTAGGTGTTTTTACAGGATGGGAATAGTTAGACAAAACATACAATGCATGTTTAGAACATTCTTTTCAAAATTATTTGAAAGCATAAATAACGTAACAGATTCTGTAATTACTTTTTTCTTCCTCAGCTTCACATGAGCATTTTGTCATCATGTTATGCACTGCAGAGAATAAAGTGTTTGCTGTATGCTCTATGTTTGATCTTCAGTAGCTATAGTTACAAAAGAATTCAAGCCTCTACTAGATAATGTCAGTGGCTCTTCCTTAGTGTCTAGTTTGTTGTTTGGTGCTCTGCTGGTAGCTTAATAAATATTTTTCTGTGATTTACTCAGTTGAGAATATTATTGTCTGTAACAGAAGGCTTTAATGGAAGAAAAGTTCAGCTTTTTGATGTTACATAGTGTAAAAAGCAAGCTACAAAATCAGATGAGATGTTACTACTTGAAATTACAAAAATATCTACTTACAGAGAAATGCAGCAGAATTCCTCTTTGTTGAGTGAGATTCCCTTTGAGCTCAGTGGGAGTTACCTGGTGTGCATTGAAGTCTTAGTTTTTACACTAAGCTGGTCTCACCAGAGGATTTTCCCACTTACTTTCTCTGTCTGTTGTGATTAAGTGCTAGCAATAAAGATAGAAATAAATACAGTCCACTGGAAAGTGTTTAAATTTTTGAATGGCTAGGTTGAGGAGGAGGCAGCTAACACTGCAAGAGTGTGGACTGATACCTTTAGTCCACTGTCCAGTGGAGATTAATTGAAACAAAAAAATATGCTCAGAACATTGTAATGTGGTCTTTGTGAAAAGTAATGAACTTGTAATTGAAACATAGTATTTAATATCGCTGTTGGTCTTTCAATAATGCATTCAGATTCCCTCCCTGCCTAAAAACATTTGGTTTTTTTTCTTTACAGTTTCTAATGTAAAACTTTATCTCCCGTTAGTCTTAACAAAACAGTGCATGCAGATTGACAAAGCTTTCCATAGGTTGATATTGTAAAAGGTGTGGATTTTTTTCATCAGGAGTTCTGTTTCACACTTTTTGAGTCTTTTTTTTTCAGATTCAGTACCTTGCTTCCAGGATTCCTGAATTTAAATTATTGTATTGAAGTGATTTGTTTTAGAATTTGGCTGTATGCAGAGATATGTGGTATTTGCAGTCTGTGGGATTTTTTTATGCAGAAACTGTAGGATGCATCTCCGTGGTGGATTTTGATGTTGTGATGTGACAGATACTTTGTACTTACATAAGGCTTTTATATTTTATAAATTATGGAGTATTTTCAGTGAATTAAATATGTGAGATTGAATCCTGAAATCTGTTTTACATCCATGAAGGGTTAATTCTGCAAATGGTGGTGAGGTGGAGAGAAGGATTTCTATTTTTTCACCTTGAAGTAGTCTTAAGGTATAAAAACTCCATACATATAGAAGTACGTACTGGTTTGAGAGACATTATCATGCTGCCAGCTACTGCATGAACAGTATTTTGTAAGTCAGGTCCAAAAGAAGTGTATTTGGTTATACTGAGGTTTTTTTCTAATGCTGAAGTAAAAAAAAAAAGCTTGTATTTCTTCTCATTTGCTAATTGTAAGACAAGCATTAAATGTTGACATCCCAGGGTTTGGACTACGGCAATTTACAATGTATTGGTTATACTTACTGTACTTTAGAGAGAGAAACACAAGCTGAATCCAAACAGCAACCAGCAAATTAATGTGAGAAAAGTAAGAACAAGAAAAGAAGAGTGGGAGAGAAGAAAAATGGGCATTGAGTTCATGAGTGATGCAAAGAAAATGGAACAGGCAGGAAGCATGAAAGAGGACAAAATGCCCAAAGGGTTTGTTATTTTGTTTTGCTCAAGGCCCTGTTTTTTTGTTGCTTACCTTGCTTCCAGTCTCACAGATAAGTGCATCAGTTCACTGCCTTGATTAAAAGCCAGACAGCACCATTGTTCATTACTAAAAAAAGTCTTCACAGTAATGGGAGGAAAAGATGCTTTTGCTCTGTCTCTTGGGCTTATTTGACAGAGCATCCTAGACTTTGTATCTTTATGAACTCTCTGCTCAACTAATACTTACATTTCCCAGTTTCTTTAAGCCTTTCCAACAAAATTAATTGTGCAAACAAAATAAAAAGCGTTTCCTGACTTTTGCAATTGGTTTTCTCTGCATTGGTGAATTATCTTCTGCATAATTGCAAGTGCTTGTAGTATTGCTTTTTCTTTTTTCTGCTGCCATTGTTAACTTGAGGCAGACTGGTAAGTATTATAATTTCAAACAATGGACTGTCAAAATCATTGACAAAAACTATAAGCTTCCTTATGGCTACTAAAATTCTTGTGCTTTCTGTGGACTTAAAAGGGAGTGGTGCTTGATAAATCAGGGAGACCTCTTGCAAGAAGAATAACACTGATTATATTATTTTTAACTTTTTTTGTCAGTTATTTAGATAATAAATAACTGTTACTGTGTTACACTCACATAACCTGTTCTTTTGCATCAATTTACTTAAATTTTAGGTCCCATGCATCTGATGTTACAGATTATTCTTACCCTGCAACTCCGAATCATTCCCTCCATCAGCAGATAGCAATGCCTTCATATGGAGCAGATGGTTTCCAGTACATGGCAGCATCCCAAAGCCATGAGCATGAATACAGACCGCCCTCCACCACTTTACGACACGCCACTTTAAACAGACCTCAGCAACCACCTCCACCTCCACCCCAGCCTTCAGATGGCCAGCACAGCTCAGTACCTGTGGTACCAGCAGAATATGGGTAAGTCTCCTGATTTATTCTAGCGGATTCTTGGTGAAACCAGAGGAATGCAAGTTTTTCATAACCATCGTAATGTGTAATGCATCAAACAAAAAAGACTCCAAATACATTAGTTACCTCCTTGGGGGGGACAGAAGAAAATTGGTATAATTTCTAGGTATGAACTGAATTTAAATGAAGAAATAGTGAAAGCAGAAATAACCAAGTGTGTATTGAATATGCTGAAGTCAGTATGGTTGTAAAATATTAAGGATGCCTAATACAATATTGAAGAGGGGATAATTTTCCTTTAAAGTGGAAAGTAGTTACAGGATAATTTGGATAATATTTTAAACTTGAGGAAATGTGCTGAAAGAGTTGATTGTGGCAGTCTCTCTTGCATCCCTGAAATGACTTCTTAGAGGAGCTTGTGATAGAATGGGAAGGGGTCTCCTCAGACACAAATTCCATACTACCACAGGTGGAATATCACTTTTTAATTCAAGGTAGAGATTTATCAAACCTCATTTTGTAGGTACTTTTCCTGAATGCATTGTGAAGGAAGGCTTGCTCCAGAACACTGGTTCTCCTGTATTGAGAAAACAATTGTTTTCTAATCAGTCTGTCTGTTACAGTTTAAACTTTCAAGTTGTAACCCCAGGAAAGTTGTAGTCATTCTCACCTGTGTTGTTTTATTTTATACAAGCCAAGGTTTGTCATCCTTGCTTGATGCATCCTGGGATAGCTTTTGCCTGATTCATGATTGCCGTGCTGCAGATGACTCAGTTAGGAGTGACTGCTCCAGCCTGGCCTTTCTCTTTTGTTTCCAGTGTGTAAGACACTATTGTGCTTAGTCCTTGAGTCCATGACCATTGTCAGGGTGTTGCAGTTGTCATGCGTTGGCATGTGTTACTCAATGTCATCAGTCACTTTGCTTCAACTCCTGTCTCTCTAGTTCTTCACCTACTTCAAAACTCCTAACAATTCTCATTTTTTTCTGCTTAAGATTTCTTTTAATGACATTTTAACAAAGAACAAAGCTCTTCCCTGTGCCTCCTATTTAAAAAATCAATCAAATATATCAGTTTAATGAAATGGTGTGTAAAGTGATAAACTTGACTGGAGAAGCACATGAGATATATTTACCTTTGGGTAGATCTTTCCTTTCATACTTTCCATTGTTCTCCATGTCTGTGTCCTCTATTATCTCATGGCCTTCTATGGAATTAAAGGGTATAGTCTGCATTTTTCTTGGTCCCTTCTTCATCAAAGACTTTGTACTTAACAGTCCCACAGAGTAGATGTTTAATAAGAAATGTAGCTTTATACTTAACTAGGCAGGAGAACTAAGATGAAAAGCTCACTTTGTAGAGTGCTGAAAGAACATTGCCTTTAAATTCAACATTTGTCTTAAATCTCAATATATCCCCAATATTTGAGAATTCATACATGCATAATCACTTGATATTTAAGTCACCAGTTTAAATTACTTTTGATTTTTGTTTTACCTGAGGTTGGATGAGTGCAGTTTAAGTGGCAATGATTTTGTAAGTCTTAACTTTGAATGCATTAAATGTTTTTGTTCTGTTTTATATAGAATGCTCCCAGCTCAGATGGTGGATTATTACAATCCTACAGGTCCTCCCCCACCTCCTCCCCCTCCTATGATTCCTTCAGCACAAACTGCATTTGTTAGTCCCCTTCAGCTTCCTGTGCCACCTTCCCATTCTGGACTGGTGACTGGCTCTACATATGCAGCTACTCATCCTCCTCCTGGTGGGCTTGTTGTCACTGCTCCTCCTCCTCCTGGCCCACCTCCTCCTCCTCCAGGCCTTCCTGCTGTAGGTGCATCCCTCTCTTCCTCCCCCATGCACGCGCCTCTGGCATCGGAGGCGAAGCAGGCACCTATGAGTGATGCACGGAGTGATCTTCTGGCTGCCATCAGGATGGGTAAGTGCACACTGAATTTTAGGTATTCGTTTCTTTTCAATGAGAGCACAATATTTTCCACTGAAACGAGTTTATGGGTTCTTTTCCCAGCTGGGCAGATTCCATTAACCACAGGTACCACACACCTGTTCTGGCATTTGTCAGCCATGAGTTTGGATCATTTCCTAACACCTGAAAATTCACAGCTTTGTCAAGTGTGTTCTGCTGTCTGTGTGGACATAATCTAATGAACACAGCACTCATGTTCATTACGTAAGTGCCAGTAGATGTACTTGGATTTTTGCTTCTGTTCAGAGGAACTCAGTTACCCAACACTAGGCTTCAGCCCCCTGATTTTTTAACCAGTGACTTATGGCTCTTCCTGACCTCGCTTACAATATGGAGCTGTAGGTCTAATAGTATTTCCAAGTACAGTTTTGAAAACTTTCATCTTCAGATCAAAATGACCTGTACAGTCTTGAATATTTAGCTTCAACATATTGCTGACAGTTTTAGAAGTCCAGAAGTATTCAGTCTCTGAGAATTATTTCCCATCTGCTTTTTTTGTCTTTCCCTCTTCCTTGCACAGGGAGGCTCTCTTACCTTAATGTTTGCTTTCTTTTTTTCCCTTTCTTTTCCCTCTTTTTTTTTCCCTTTATATTGTAAGAATACAACAGACTCACCAATAGCAGTGTCAAATACAAAATCTCTTACCTGGAAAGCTTTGTCTGAGAGTAATTGTCTCTGCAGGAATTCAGCTGAAGAAGGTGCAGGAGCAGCGTGAGCAGGAGGCAAAGCGCGAGCCTGTTGGCAATGACGTGGCCACCATCCTGTCGAGGCGCATTGCTGTGGAGTACAGTGATTCCGACGATGACTCTGAGTTTGATGAGAATGACTGGTCAGATTGAACGTGGTCCAAGCCTACTGGCAACTACACTAAATACTTGGCTTCAGCGATTGCTTTCTTAGCAAGATGTAAAGCAGGACGTTGACATGTATTAAGACTAGTGAAGGAAATGCAGAAATTGAATTAGTATTATTCAGAATGCTGTAGCCTAGCAACTCTGGTAATAATGATGTGATTATGCTTATGCAGATCAGAAAGTTGTCTTACTTTCAGTATTTACTGCATAATACTTAAGTGCCACTAAATGTAGCATCTCCTGTGCTGAGTGCAAAATATGCTGCAGTTGTTGCACTGTTACAGAACCAGCATTTTATTTTACTTTCCTGTTCTTGAAGGGATAAAATACATTTTTTTTTACTTTACATCTTGTTCTTTTAATTATGTAAGCAACTTAGATACTTGTGAATTGGTCTGGTTGTTAGTCTTTGAGGGCAGCTAACTGTATGGCTGAGTGAAGTGTTGAGTTTCATAAATGTGAGTTATAGCTTTTTTATTAGGTACTAACTATGTCCACCTTAGTCTATTTTTAACCACTTCTGGGCTTAAGTTTTTATGCATACAGAATTGATTTTGTACTATCTTCCTTTTTATCTTAAAAATGTAGCAGATGATGAAATGTATACTTTGAAGAATGAACCCACATGATCCAAAAAGACCATTCAGTGAGCAGAAAGGATGTGTCTGTAACACTATCAGCTCTAAGTTGCTGGCTGCTTGTTGGAAAGAGTGTTGAGGAGTCTCTGCTGTGTAGCAGATGCCTGTCTGTGTTATAAATGAAAATACCTGTAGAGCTTTTCAACTGGATGCAGAATAGACCTGATTGAAACCCTGTGGCTATTGCAGAAATGGTACTGCTATTAAATACTAAAGATTGGAACAGTCTGGATCTAGCAATCAGATACATTTCACAAGTATTAGACTTGGTCTTTATGCCTGTAGGTATAAATGTGTGTAAATAAGTTCCATTGTTGATGATTTGTATATGTGTAGTCATGTAGCACATTGACTCAGAACTCTTCCTTTGAATGTGTTTCTTTCCCAGTACATCCCATGGATAAAACACGGCCCATTAAAGCAGTTTTGATGGCTGTTGAGGTACTATGCCATACACACACACACTTTTTGGGTCCTTTCCTAGGAATAGTTGCTGCCATAAAGTCTGCTTTGATTGTCTCTGTTTTCCCTTTTTTTTTTAGTCAACAGTACAGTATTTTTTGTTTTTTGTTTCATTTTTTTATTTTCTCCTCTGGACCAAGAGTTGGGCTGCTGCTTTGCCCAGTGAGACTTGTAAATTTCATTCATAGCAGGGGAAGATTTCTTTCCTTACCAGATTACAGTTTTAATCTTTGTAACAGAAGTCTGTGTAATTCCAGGTCTAACATTTGGTAAAGCTCCTTTGTTCTCTGAGGCCCCCCCATCTGTTCTTAAAAGAACTATGTAAAACAAAAAGAGAAATGGAAAGTGATTATCTAACCTGTGTTTACACCATTAACAGTTCTAGTCCTGAGAATGTAACAGTCTAACACAATGTTTGCATGCACACTGTTGGCTACTGCATTGCTGTTAAATGTGCATATGATTTTTCAATCTGTGGTGACTGCCTTTATGGTAGAGGGGTAATGTGATGCCTCAGGGCTGGTGTTAAACTGTATCACACAAAGTACAACCAATCTCTGCATAGTGGTGAGCAACCACAGCTCTTGGTAACCAGCAGCTGAACATACTTGATGCATCATTTCCATCTCAGCTGGAGCTGATTTTGTCTTTTCCTTAAAATGCAGAGCTGAAGTGTGCTTTATTTTGTGTCCTGGAGTCTGAGGTCTGTGTGTCCACCAGGGAGGCCAGAATTTAGGCTGTAGCCTGAGGGTGGCTCCCATCACCATGTGGGAGATGGCTTGTCCTTACCATCCTGGTGTGCTTGCACAGTGGCCTGCAAAAGGATTCTTCAGAGAGGTAGCTGTAGGTGCAACTGAGACCTCAGTGTTACTTCACTGCATAGGTGGTGAGAGCACTCTCGATGTTCTTTTGATACATGCTGAAATGAAATGTCTCAGCAGAAAATTCTTCCCAATCTACTGAAATTTCATATGACAGAACATATATTTTATGAGCACAGAAGTTGGGTGAGTCTGAAATTTTGTTATTTGTGCTTATTTTAAATAATAAGCATTAAAAAAGCAATCATTTGTGACCAGTGAAGATAGTGTAGATTTTTCAGTCATAGTAGCCAACCTGTTTTTCTGAACTTGCAGTGTTGTCATTTTCCTTTTGGTATTTTATGAACAAAATGTGAATTGAATTTAGTGATGTAAACACTGTTCTAGGCTGTTTTCATCAATTTTATCATACTTCAGGTTGTACATAAGTAACAAACATGAATAAAATCTCACTTTTCTTTGAGTCTGTGTTTCTTTCCTTAGATTAGTAAGATTTTACTGTGAATCTTTATCTTAACTTACCGGTAACAGAAATGAAAATGTAAGGCTTCCAAATGCTATGATCCCAAGGAACCATGATGTTCATGGGATGAAGGATGGAGTCTACAAAACTGTATTCCCTTCTTCCTAACATCCATACTTGATTCTTTTGCAGCCTTGGTTCAAGCTCCTAGTTCCTGGCTGGTCTGAGTGGGTATGAATTTCCCTACAGGGATTTTTTTTTTTAATGAGATGGATTAAATGCCAATTTTGCTTCCAGAAAGAACAAGGCAGAAAATACAAGTTATATTAGCAAGTCTTCTTGCCCACTTTTTAAATAAGAAGTTTTCTTTGTAGTTTAGTGACACCAAGCACAATACTGTAAAATACAAACCCATGTAGGCCTAGAAAAATACTTTAAATTTAATCTTTTAATTGTAATCAGATTAAATCCAGGAGAGGCTTTTCATCCTACTGGAAAGAACTTATATAAACCAATTGTGTCATATAATAACCTAATTGTAAATTAAACAGATTTGTTTATGCATCTTGGACTTGGTTGTTTCTTGGGAAATTAAATTAATCTTTATTGTGTTCAACTGAACGCTCCAGTCCCTCTGGCACTCAGTTCTTATTTCTCTCAAACTTTCCACTCTTTAATTTGAATTTACTTCAAATAATTTGGAGCATAGGAACCAGTTCTACATAGAAACCGAATATGCAAGCTTACAATTTTTTGGTTCAAAGGTTCTTTTAGTAAAGCATTTATAACTGCTTCTTGGAGCTTGGTTGGAGTTAGGACTACTAGTCACTCAGCATGCTGCTTCTACAGCTTTTTGTCGTTGTCCTTTGAATTTTAAAGAATTTTCATGGAACTAAACTGAACTGGATTTTTGGGTATTTTAGATTTTTTTTACTGAGATGAATGGAGAAGAAAAACACCTTTATTGTAAAAGGGGGTGTATGGTCTTGAGAACAAGCTCCAAATTGAGCTCATTTGCAGTATGTAGATAGAGTTGAGAGGAGGGGAAATGTCTTCTTGGGAAATTGGTTCTTGATGTATTTTTCAGCTACGTTCTCTCTCATGTGCTGGGCACTGTTTTAATAATGAAGAATTTCTTCCCCTTGTAAACCATACCTAGGGGTACAGCAAAGATGTAATTTCTAAAAATGTTTAAAATCTCACTGTAAACTGAACTGAATGTAAACCTGATAATAATGAAGACTTCATTAGAATCTTATGGCTGGAAACTGAAGTTGCACAAATGAAAATTTGAGCTGAGGTATTAATTCCTAGCCAAGAAGTAAAATAAATATTAGGACAGCTTATCCAGAGATGCTTTTTTACAGTGAATTTTTTAAGGTGACATTACACATTCTTTTCCTTCTGAAAAACTAAACAGGAATTCAGCCTGCTGTAGTTTGGGGAAAGGTGCTTGCCCTGTGGGGGGGTGTCAGTTTTTTCCTGTGAGTCTGAAGCATTCCAGGTAAGAATGAGTCCATACATACATCAACTCACAAAAGCCCATGTACCAAAGTCCAAGGATTTTTAGCATATTGAGGCAGATCTGCATTCAGGTACTTAAACACTGAGGGTGATACACAGGGAATGAAAATAAATTATGATCCCTGCTGGAATCCCTCAGGCCCTGGTGTCTGCCACAGAACAGTCATGAGAGACTTGAGCTTGTCACTAAACACCCTTCCCAATTTCCTTGGACTTTAAAGGGAGTGTGGCTACTCCAGAAGGACTATGGGTTCCCAACTAACCATCGTCTTTCATTAAAAAGGAGAAAGAACAAGAACATTGAGAAAAAGAAGGCCTTTAGGTACCAAACAGGCAGAAGGAATTTCATATCTTGCTTTCTCTAACAGGCAAAGAAGGTGTTTTCATGTGCTGTCAAGTCTATGTAGGTTTTTCTGGAGAAATGTGTTCTCATCCATGTATGACAGAGATGTGCACTCCTACAAGTGGAAAGCACTCTCAGGTTTGTGCTGGGCTGGGTTTTTCAGCTATGCAAGAAGACAAGTTGCCCCTAATACTTTTTGCTAAATATAGTAGTCTCTTGGAGATTATTCATACTGCTGCAGATAAATAGTTAACTTCTTATGTGATTAGCCAGAGCAGGGTGGCGTTCTGTGCTTTTCTCTTGTTACATGTAGAGTGATTTGGAGATTAGAGTTGAGGGGGGACTGTTTTGAGATGTCCCAGCAGCTTGTCTTAAGCATGTTGTCTTTCTGAGTATTTATGGCACATTTTGCTGTAACAAAGGTTTAGAAGTTTTGCGTACAGCAGATGGTGAAGGTTTTGTATTGCTTTGAAGAACTTTTGTATAGGTTCATCAGAATATTTAATCTGACTCTGTCGAGACTGTTAAGGTGTATAATGTGTGCAGTGTTGTGATGTGATCTTGATTAGTCATAAACGTCTGCAGTTCCTTGGGGCATTTGGGGTTTACCATAAAATACCTGGATCCTGCTGGCTCACTGCTCCTCCCAGTACCAGTCACTGATTTGCCATAAGTGATGCAAAGCGCCACAGTGACATTTCACAGTTATGTTAAGAAAGATAAGCAATGGTGCTGCCTTGTACCCAACCAACTGCCATCAGACAAGTGCTTACCTGAAGAGACCATCCCATTTTTGATCATCCCCTGTACTCTTCAAAGTCTTCAAGTGACTATCATGACAACGCATGTTTTAAAATTTTTTTAAGAGCCATCCTTGTTCTAGAAGGATGAAGTTGACATGGTCTGTCTAGAAAACTGACTTTAGATCTACCACGTGCTTTTAAGTAAAGGATGCTCCATCCCTCTCCTGTGGTCTCCCTCCTGTCCTATATTCTTTGCTGTGTTTCTAGAATTTATGTGAATAATTTATACAGCTTGATAGATTTACTTGGTACTTTCCTGAAAGAGATAATAAATCTTTACTTTAGGGATTTTCAAACCTAGTTAAAACATACCAAATGGTGAGGCAGCTGCCAACAGCTAGAATTATTTGAGAGGTAGGAGTTGTCTATAACATTGCTGCTTATTTACTGTGTTAGCAGAGTAGAAGCATTTAAGCACAGGTGCCTCCCTTACATGGGGAGAGTAACAGCACAGACCTGTGTCATTCTTCTGTCTCTTAAATGGGAGGTAGAAAATTAAAATTTTTTGGACAGAGATGGGGAAGAAGAGAAGGGTCTGGATTTTTTTTCTGTTCTAAACAACAGGTGAAAATGTTTTGGTTAAATTGATGATACTTCTCTTTGTATTTGTTTTGTCTCCATACAGAAGCCTCCAAATGGTGAGGCTACATTTTAACATTTTCCCTGAATCACCTTCCCTGTTTCATTATCAGCTGCAGTATGCAATGACCTTTCTCTTCAATTCATCCATCTGCCTGCTTCAGCTTTTATTTCCTTCACTGATCAGATGAGACATGAGGGTACAAATGGCAGTGGCAGAGCTGCTGGCCTTGATACCTGACTAGGATAAATAGACTTAAGCTGACATTTTAAATAAGAAATAGGTCTTTTTTAAAATTCATGAATACAAGAATTGCTGAAGGAGTCTCGTGTTCTGCTCAGACAGCAAAACATACAGTTCTCAGAGTGGTAGGGTATATAAAAAGAACATATGGGTAAAGCACACCTCTAAAGTGCTGCTCTGTTTTAAGGCTTCCAGATGTGAGCTTTGCACAATTGCTGCAATTACCAGCCTGCTGCAGGTATTGGTTCGTTCTGGGTTTGGGCAGCAACCATTTATTCTCACTCAACTGCTTCAATGCCAACAGGAGTATCGATGCTGTAGAAAGGATGCAGAAAAATTTGTTGCCCCAGGAAGCTTATATGGAATTAAATGGAGAGGTAGTGGGATGAAAGGAACAAAATTTCCCTCTGAGAACATTGATGGTCTTGGCAGGACCGAACTGAAGATACAGGAGGCACCATTAGTTTCTTAGCACGGAAGTTAAAGAAAATATAGTAGAACTTGAAATTTCCAAGTCTTGAGATCCACAGCATGGGGACTGTCTCATCTCATCAGTCTTCATGCCTGAAACTGCAGGCTAGACAGCCGCGATGTCAGCTGGCCAAGGAGATCATGTCCAAGTGACTCAGAAATGGGGCTCAGAGGGAGCCAGTCTGTAGACCATGGCACAGCAGGTGGTTCAGTTCTGGAGCTATAGTGAGAGCAGGTCTTGTGCCTACCTGCATCTGTCAGGAATTGAATTCACGTGCTGCTCCATGATAGGAATTACAAAATGGTGAGATAGAGTGAGCAGATTTGCTTCCAAAGTGCTTCTTATCCAAACTGAAGTACTGGCATGGACTCCAGTACTTGAGCAGTGTCTTCTCTGTGTGTGACTGCCAAACAGACCGGTTTTTGTGGCTGTTCACCCTTCCTTGCCACACTCTCTCACTCCTGGTCACTGCTGTTGCCATCCTTCAGCGTGATGTGTTGCTCAGCCTGGGAGAGGCAAACACCCGTATCTTTGTGCTGACTGTCTGGCAAAGTGTTGGCAGTAGCTGAGGAAGCCTTGCTAATGAGTGGATGTTGCTGAAAGCAGTGTGGTGCAGCACCTCTCCTACGCAGCCTGAGCAGCAGCTGAAACAGCCACCTTCTCTGGAGCTCAACCTGGCACATGAGCCAAGTAGGATTAGATAGTAAAAATCTACTGGCTGGTAATTACACTTTTAGTATTTGATTAACATACGAAGCCAGATAATGCAGAAAGCGTGAAAATGTTTCAAAATGCCCATTCATCAGGTATGAATTCCCTGCCCAGCGAGATGCTTTTTTACCCAAGAGGGGAGTCTGGCACTTGGCTCCTGCAATGCTGCAATGGTGGCAGGAGAGCTCTTGCAGCTTTTGGATCCAGCCTACTCAGTAGCTGGGAAAACACCGTATTTGAGCTTCCTGCAATTCTTTGAGTCACTTTGATTGGGAAGGGACATACCAGGAACAGATTTCCATTATGAACTGCACTAGGCTTCTGTCCTCATCTTGTACCCAAAACCTTAAAATCCTGTGACAGGAGTATGAGGTGGTGCTGTAAGATTTCTGTCCCCTGCAGACCTACCAGGTAAGAGGGACAGTCTTCCTGTAGCAAGAGACTGACCTCCAGTGGACAAACGGGGCAATCATAAGAGCATGTTCTAATTAAAATTTAGCTGTATGAGGACAGAGAGAGGAGATGAAGTTCAAGTTAGAGAGAGATGGATGTTCCTCTCTCATATGTCAAGTGGTGGTGTGGTAAATGTGGATGTACAGCAAAATCTCAGTGCATGTGCAACTGTGCTGACTGCTGGAGGCTCAGAGTCTCCGGGTCCTTGACAAACTTGGAACAAAGTGCTCTGAAATGTAAAACTGCCATGAAGCTAAAAGCACTGGATCAACAAGGTCTGACAGCTGAAGAACTTACTGCACCTTGGCTGAGCTCCCACCTGTCAATGTCCTGACAAGTCCCCTGAGCCTGCCCTGGTTGTGAGGTGATGTGACTTTGCACAAATGAAGAGAAGGCCTCCAAGGAAGTTGGGTGAGGGATATGAATTGCAGCAGCTTAATGTTGGATGTTTTAATCTTTTCATTCACAAGGCTTGAGGTGAGAAGGAATCTCTGGAGGTCATGTGATCCAGGCCCTCTGCTCAAGCAGGATGACCTAGAGCTGTTTGCCCAGGACCACATGGCTTTTGAGTATCTCCAAGGAGTGAGACTCCACAGCATCTCTGGGTAACCAGAGGTGCCCAGTCAGGGTGACAGCAAAAGAGCATTTTCTGATGTTCAGAGGGTACATTTTCTGTGTCATTTTGTGCCCATTGCTTTCAGTTTTGTGCTTGAGCCCTATGGATGCTGCCCATCAATGTTTAACTGTGTTGCTGTAAATGCAATGCTAGAGTTAAAAATCTTGAGTCTCTCTTTTTACAGGGAAGATGATGTATGACTAGAAGTGGATGCGCTGTTCAGCTTCTGAGTGATGTGGTAATAAAAATCTCTAAAGAAAGAAGTTAGCTGCACAGAAAATTTCATCATCAGACTTCCAATGGCTGTAGCTGAGCCTAATATGAAACTAGAAAACCTTGGTTGTTCTCCGGCCTTGCTTGGGTGATGTGCTTTAAATTTCACCACCCAGTGAGGTTTTCTAATGCCTACCAGCAACCTAATGAGAAATAATCTGAGAGCCTTGTTGGTTTAGATAAGGCTGTTTTTCAAGGAGGTGAGAGTTTTGTGGCTGCCTTTTAGAAAAGGACTGGAGGCTCAGAATGGGGTTTTGGCAGACTTAAGTTTTCCCACATTCAGGTTTGGATGGGGAGGTGATCTGAAACCCATTTCCTAGTCAGGGAGGAAAGTACATTCAGCAAGAAGAGCTAATGCTGTTTCCATAGACTCCAGTGCTCCTGTGTGTGATGGAAGCTGGTCCTACTAGAAAGCCTTTCCTCTGCTCTTTCATAGCATCACAGGGTAGTTCAGGCAGGAGGGGGCCTCAGGAGTTCTCTTGTCCAATGTCCTCCTTGCAGCAAGGTCAAACCAAGCTGCTACAGGCTTGATGTGGCCTCTGATGCCTACAGTAAGATTTGTTTTTTCCCCCCTAGTGTGTGACAAGGACATTCATGGCAAGGTTAAGCTTTCCCCTGCCTAATGATTGAGGTGTGGGTCCCACCACTGTCTTCCACCATCACTCTGAGGAGAAGAAAGTTTCCTGGTCACTAAGGTAAGAGCACATGGGGAGCACCTTGCTGCAGTATGGGGAGAGCTGTTGGCAGTGACCATGTTCCCTGTTCCCCCGTGTGTGTTAGGGGAGAAGATGGCTGGGTGCTGTGTGGGAGACCTCACTATGTTGATGCGGCTGCTCTACTTTCTCTGCTGTCTTCCCCTGTCTTCCTCAAGTGAAAATAAAGGGGGTAATTATTCCCCTGAGACAATGATGGTGAGTGATGCTTTTTGCATCACTGCTATATACACCACTCCTTCTCTCACAAGAAATACATCCCAAATTTTCCTTACGGTGTGTGATGATGTGCCTGTAGATGTGAGTGTCAATGGGCAAAGGACTAACCAGATTTCATGGGATGTTATTGCCTGGAACTTGCCTGTTGGTATGAGAATAGATCAATGCTTGAATGACAACTAATCTATATTGTGAAATATATTATACAATCTTTAATTTATATGGAGATGAAGTCTGCTTATAGGGAGTGGAAATCAATAATGGCTTTTATATCATCCTCTGGGTAGGATATTAAGTCTGAAATTCCATAGTATCTAAATTGCATCAAGAGATTACAAGTCAAGAGTACTAATAGCATAAAAAGGATTATTTTATCGTCTCTTAATAAACTTGATATATCTGCAGTTTCCAGATGGGGTTTTTGTTCTTTCAGAATAAGAACTATGTTGCAGGTTTTGTCATTTTATTACTGTTTGAGATTATGGCCAGAACTTGCAATGCAGATGGTGTACAAACACAGAAAGACAGGGAAAGACCCTGTAGTCTAATCGGAATTTGAGGGGTAGTTGATGGGCAGCCACATTATCTGAACAGGAACCTTAGCTTCTTCCTGATTCAAAGCCCACCCATGAGCAGAGAGATTTGCTATGGACTACACTGTACTCAATTTAATGCTGTACTGATACCAAGCACAGAGCAGATTCAGATTAAATCCAGCCTTCTCTGCAAAGAACCCACTGCCAGTGCATTCCTACAGGGAATGGTGTGATTCCTAGTCCAGCATCCATCTCTGCTGTGTCTTGGAAAGGCATTGCTGCCACTTGGTATTTCTTTTGTTCTTTCCTTTGAGCTAACTGGAGCCATATAATAATCTGCTTCAGCCATTCTGAAGGCTCTATTTTTCTATAATTTGCTTTGATTCTGAATAGTTGGGAAAAGTGACAGTTAAAACATTTCAGTCAGAACAATGTCTTGTTCCAAAGGCATGTTACAACAAGAAACACAATTAAAATTGACTGGATGCCCATGGTTAGTACATAAAACCTTGTGCTGTGATTCACAGTAGCAGACCACAGTGAACATGAAGTGCTGGAGTATTGACACTCCTTGGCTGTTTCTCTGTAGCTTCTCCAAGTTGTGGTATTTCTCTTTCACCCCCTTCACGCCCCAACCCTGCAAACACTCTCTATTCTTCTGTATGATGAATACAGCCATTAATCCAATATTAACTGTATTCAGATTCCTTACATCACCTCTTCTCTGCTAGTTTTAATCAGCTTTGCACAACCAAGTTAGGTCTGTCTTAAATTTTCTGTGCTTAGAAAGGTGCAGGAAGAACGAGCAGGTGCAGGGGGACTGAAGTAGGGGGAGGAGAATGACAAAATTTTAGGAGTGGGAGGAGAATAGGTGGCTTTTCAGATGGGCTGTTTTAATAGCTTGAAAAATTACCTTTTTCAGAGAACATATAATGACTTCCAAGTAATATACTCAGAACTTTGACTTCTTTAGACAAAGGTTTTCTCAGAATTTCTTGAGGAATAGAAATTAAAGCATTGACCCCATTTGATTTATAACCTTCTGTAATGCAGCTGCTTTTGTATGTACAGACAGACAATTTTCCCCCCCATCTTTACTGCAGCATTTAAAGCCTGTATCTACTATGCACTCCTTACTTCCCATGCTGTCTGTTGTGGTTTAAAGGACAACAACTTTTTTCTCCTTCCTGGGGGGGGTTTTTTGTTTTTCTACTTCTGCCAGGGCACGGTTTCCGGCGGGGGTGGAGAGCCCACAGATTGGCTGGTTTTGAGATGGGCACTTCGTGTGGCCACTTGAGCATTGGGGGCGTCTTTGCGAAGCTTACATTTTTAAGAGCGGGAAGTTAGAAGCTCTCGTTGACTTCTGTTTGCAGGAAAAGTAACACCGTGTGCCCGGCCGGCCGCTCTGGGCCTCAGGGCCTGGGGGCTGTGCCGGGGCTGCGGCCGGGACCCTGCCGGCTTCCCCCCGCCTCGGGCAGTGCTGCTACTGCTCTGGAGCTGCGTTTCCTCCCCCTCCCTGCCTGAG
>VZTR01015664.1:0-44915 GCA_013400775.1 Chaetops frenatus
GAGCGCGGATCACCCACCAGGAGCGTCTTCAGAATGTCTTGGGCTCGAGTTATCTGCGAATAGACACCGGGTGCTGTTAATCCCGGGTGGGTGCTCTCTGCTTACCCACGTGGTACCACTCGAATACCTGCATCCCAAGCGAACGGAAGGATTTCTGTTTGACAGTTACTTGCTGTCAGTTCAGAGAGATTTTGCAGCAGGCACTTGTCAATTTTTGAATAAAAGTTATTGGGCTGGATAGTACTAAAAATAAAATGCTTTTGTCCCCTGAGAATATGCAGCCTTTGAATACTGAGTAAATATTTAAATGATAATGTGAAACAGTAATATAGGGCTGCCTTTACCAGCCCTTCGTATAATGAAACAATTAATCTCACACAAATAGTCACATGAAATCGTGTTTTCAATTTTTCCTTTTTTAAACCACATGAACGTTCACAATTTGAATGTTCCCTCTTTATTCTCTTTCACTTGGCCTTCTGGAACAGATGAACTTGATTACAAATATTTCTAGAGTTTTTCTAAATGTATTTACTTATCTTCAATTGTTTTATTGTTTGTGGATGTCCATGACATGAAGCATTACATAAATAAGTTTAACACTAGCTGTGCATTTTGACATATGATGGAACACTGTGACCTAAATAACCGTGTTATAAGCAGTTATATTCAAGATACAATGTCAAACTAAAACTGTTCAAGAAGGGTGAAATGCCTTATGCCTTTGTCACAGCTCTAGTAATTTGAGAAAACTTAGTGCTTTTATTTGAGGATGAAGCAGTTAGTAACTCCAAGTTACTGAACTTGTGTTTGAAAAAGCAAACCCAAATATTAAAAACCCTCTTCCAATATTTCAAACCATTCAGTTTATCCTATGTTGAAGCTTAAGTTGAAAATAATACTGAATGTCCTATCCCATCAGTGAAGAAGTTCTAAAAAGACACGAACACTATCATATTTTCTTATATTGTTTATGTTTCTTTTGTTATTCACAGCCTTTTAACTGATCAGTATGAATTGCTGTTTACCTGCAAAGAGATTTTATTTGGCTTTCATAATCATTTCTTTTTACAAACAAGATGTTTTCAAGTTGACTTAAGTTCTACAATAGTGGAGCATACCTTTAGTTTTGTGTCCTTTTTTATTTCCTTTGTGTGGAAGGCACAATATTATTTTCCTAAGCACTAGTTTCTAGTTTAGCACTAGACTACAGGAAATACTTGTACAAAATGTATTAGCATCTTTAATATATTATTCATTTTTTTATTAGTTTTGTTTTGGCGAGATAGGCAAAATTTGTATTGTAGCTTCTGTAGTTAGAATTGTTGGAAGTTATTTTTTGCTGAAGGGTTCCTGGATAACAGAGTTGTGGAAGCTGGGGAGATGTGAGAGCTGTAGGTATTTAGTCTTCTCTACCCATTTGATTTGATATTGCATCCAGGTCATTTTATACAGGAGTGGAGATGTTGCATGTCAAACAGTGCTTCACAATAACTTCATTTGCTGGAATGATCTCTGGAAGGGTCCTTTCAGATTTAGTTTAACTGGTAAATGGAGAAATGACTAAACAAGGACAAGTATTTAAACTTGGGGAATTGCGTGCAAATGATCTAAAACTACTTGGTTTTATGACACTGCCTCAGTAAGGGTCTGGCCCTGTGAGCTTCTGTATATTTCCCAAATTCAGATTATTCAATTTACTTATTCAAATCCTTCTTTTATTCTTAACCTCTTTCTAACCATAGTTGGACCTGTACAGTGAAAATGAAAACTTAACCCAGGGACAGACTAGATGTCAGACTGTGCTTTCTCAGGATTTGTTGCTTTTGCTGTTGGAAGTGAGCAGTAACTTGGGAGTTGTGTGGCTGGTGGGTGAGGGCAGCTAAAGGCTGGAGAAGGGAAAGGAGTATGAAATATCTTCTTTTTAAAATACAGATAAGAGATTAGGAAGACTAAAGTGAACCTCTTAGAATGAGTTTCCTAAAACTTTTCTGTGCTTTTTCTGTGAACAAGTGATCTCTGTTCTGAAAAATTGTGCTATAAAAATGTCCAGAAAATCCTTGCTTGTCCTGCATATTGTTGCAGATACTTTATTCATTTGTATTTTTGTCTGACTTTGATAGACTTGAGACTTCAAGCAAGGATGTTGTGGGCCTGCAAAATAATTTCACTGTGGTGAATTGGGTTAATTTTCTCATCTCATGGAAACTAGCACTGGTTTATTAAAGTAAATGGATTTTCCTGTAGTTTACACTAGTAACCACAGAGTTTTGTGACATTTCTAAACTTATTGAGGGTATAGTTTAGCCTGAAGATATCCTGTTAACTATGTTGCATCAGAAAATAAATGTTTTAAATTAATTTTGACACACCTATATTACAAAACAGAATCCTTTGGGGCAGTGTCTCTGTCAGAAGTATGTGTTAAATGTTTAGCACTTGGTTGCTTTGGACTTAAAATTATGGTTATAAATTGTAAAGCAGTCCATAAAGCTTCTCAAATAGGAGTTAAATCACTTGGCCATTACCTAATTGAGTGCTGAGAGGTGTGCAGCTGAGACTGTCTGCAAGTTCAGAGCTGCTTTCCCACACCTTTTTCTTCCGTTTGATGTGTCCATTGCTCGGCTGGCTCTTGTCAATTAGAGTATCCTTGGAGCCTGGATTTGTGTACAGGATTGCATTCTCTTACTTGCAAGCACAGTAATGACCTGCTCCTAGCCCCTGGGGGTGGGTTGACCCTACTCTTTACCTGCTGTTCTCCTTGTTATGCCAGCATTGCTGTGTGCCTCAGCTTGTCATGAGCCACTTCAGGGAACTACAGAAAACTTTTTATTGCTGGAAGAGGGGAAACAAACATTCTGTTGGATTAGTTAGCTGAGCTTGCTCACTGTCTGAAGTCAGCTGTGTGCTCCCAGCAAATGGGAGATGAAGTTGTACAGCTCGACCAAGAGCAAGGGAATGGGTTCTGCCTCTTCAGACCCTGGCTGCCCTTGGAGTGAGCTGGGCTGTACTGTGAAATCGGGTCTTTAGACTCCTATGCAGGGGAACTTGCATAGGGCTTTGGATGCAGCACAATTAACTTGGCATGACTGGAACAGCTGACTGAGCTCTTGTTCAGGGGCTGAGAGCTCCTGGGAGAGGAGGGGAAGGGCAGTGGTGAGTGGTGGCTGTTTGAGCAGGCAGCTCACTTGAACGCGCTGCCTCAGACAAGAGGCGCTGTATTCAGGGGTGGTGCTCTGTAGTAGAGCAGTAGAAACACTTCCATGGAGAATTAGCTGTTACAAGATAAACTAGTTTGCTGTACTTAAAGCACTTTGCTCAAAAGTAGGTTCTGTGAAGGGCTGTGGTACCTTTCAGAATAGGTAGTAGAGTGGATATTATTTTTTCATGCACTTCACAGAATCAAGGAGCTTTGAGATCCTCAAGTCCAACCTATGGCCTAACACCACCTCGTCAGCCACACCATGACACTAAGCCTTTTTTCAACTTCATCTCAAATAGTAAAGTCAGTCTTAAATATTACATCAAAATCTAATTAGCAGTCCACTTTTAAATTTTTTTTTTGAGAAGATTGTAGGCCCTGTCACTGCCTTTTAGAGGAGAATTCTTTACCACTACATTTTTTCATTTTAAATTAAAATAATGACATACCAATCTATTAAAACTTCATATGCAAAACTTCATAAGCACTAATACACTCTATAATGTAAAGATATATCTATTAGTGAAATCTAGAGTCTGTTTGCATTCAATCATGTTTAAGTATCTGTTTCTAATAAAGTACCTGTTTTTAATAAGTATGTCTGGTTTTAGGAAAAAAGGCAAGGTAATTCTGTGCTTTGTCTAAAGGTATTAACTGTTCTGTAGAGGAAATTAGTGTTCATTGACCTGTGACTATTTGACTAATTAGTTAGTTCAGGGGGTTTTTTTGTGTCTGTGTGAATGTTGTTTTGTGTGCCCTGGCCCCTGCAGTAAAACTGGAATGTTTAATTTCTAGTTTACTACAGGATCTTGTCTGACATGATCTGGAAACTAAATCCACTTTCAAATAATTTTTCTGTATTTCATAATGAAATCAAAGCTTAAGGTCTGCTAGGGATATTTTGGATCACAAGTACAGCCAAATACAGCCTTCATCAGTGGAGCAGACTGCTTTAGGCTCGCAGAATTCCTACATTCTTTGATGCTGCAAGACATTTTCTCTGCTTTTTGAAGCTCCAATATTTATTTTCTCCAATTGCCAATGTGGTCTAATTTATACTCTGGTAACGTACCCTTGTATTTTTGGCCAACGTTTTGTTTAAATTATAATTCTTCTCTGTTTCCAATGTTTAATATGGCTGCTCTAGAGAGCTAATGTCAACTCCTTTCAGGGTTTTATTTTGATAAGTGAAAAACAAGTCAATCTCAGAAAAAAAAAAAAAATGAATGGCAGCAGTCTGAGGCTGAGCAATCCAGCATCTCGCTGCTGTAGGGAAAGGAAAGAAAAAGAACTTTTATCTTCTGGTAGTAGTGAGCTATTAAGTTGATTATCTCATGAAACCTCTCTGCTAAAAATAAGAGAAATTAGGGCTTTTTGAGTAACCACTGCAATTTTTCATAACTGTCAGGCTTCACCATCTCTCCTTTGGTAAATCCAGCTGAGGAGAAGGTGTGGAAGTGTTTGGAGTTTGGTTCTTGTAACAGAAGTCGCAATGCTCTTGCTTTCTTCTTTGAAGTTGTTTCTTCTGCTGGAAGAAGTGGGTCTTGTGCTTCTCTGCTAATTAGTATTTTTAGAGAAAACACATTTGAATTTCTTGTACTTTATGGTTGGGTTAAGAATGTGTTAAGCATTACAGGAGCTGGTAACTGATACATTATTTCAAGCAGTTTCTCTGTAGTTTATCCTGTAGATCTTAGCTTTGTAGTGTTGTAGGAGTTTTTGAAGGGAGTGGATCTTTGTGGTAACCTAAAATAGAAATTGCATGTAACTCTTGAGAGGGTTAGAAGTTATGCACTGGTTGTCAGATACTGCCTTAGTGTAGTGTTCCTGTGCTTACAGACCAAAGGGTTACTTGCAGTCCTCTACTGGGTTATGATATATAAAATATCTATTTTTGACTTAAGCTGTAGTATGTAGATCTTAGAATTCTGTTTAAAAGAAAGCCCAAGGAAATATCTTATATCCTAAATATACTTCAATAACAGGAATAACTTTTCCCAAGATTAAAATGAGTATGTGTGTACCTTTAATAACATGACATGCTTTCCCTATAAACTACTAATAACTATGTATGTACTTGGGAATGTTGGGATGTTTCTTATGGACACAGTAAACCCTGCTGGGGTTTAGGTAGCTTTATAGTAATCCCAGCTGGGACTAAAAGGGCTGGAACATTTTTGGATATGACCAGTCTTTAAACTAAAAATGCTAATTAAAATTTTTATTTATAGATTTTATTGCCTTGAAGTCAGCAAGTTCAGAAGAATAACTATTTCTGCCTGACTCAGGTTTTCTTTTCTCACTTGTGTGGTGACCTGACCTTTTTCTATAATTTTTTTTTTTCAGAAATACCGCTATCAGGATGAAGATACACCCCCACAGGAGCACAGCTCTCCACACATTGCCAATGAGGTGACGGGTCCAGAGCTGGTTCATGTATCGGAGAAGAATCTGTCACAGATTGAGAATGTCCATGGATTTGTTTCCCATTCTCATATTTCACCAGTAAAGGTAGGCATTTTCAAAGTTAAAGAGTGAACTGTTTTGGTATGCTCTTCAGGAATTTAATTTTGTGGGCCAAAAAAAAATGCATACGAAACACCTCTTTCTGTTTTTTATGGAATTGCTCATTTGTGAAATTTACTTTTTAGATGTTAAAGCATTGACTTAGTTCCACACATTCTAATTAGACATGCATGGTAGTAAAATGCCCAGAAAACAGCTATAGGTAACTTTAAGATTTTGGATGTAATTTTGAGGGGCACTGTAGTTCGTGCTGTCAATTTCATTTTGGATTTTTGGTCAGAAACCTGTAGAGTTGATTCCAAGTTTGTTTCTAGTAAATATTTTAATTGAGGATCCATGTGCAATATGTAATAAGCCATATTGTCTCTGGAGTTTTTTAGCACGCAGCACCATTATTTTCAAGATTGCTCCAGTAACTTGAAGATTTAAAAGATTTAGGCAGGTTTAAAGATTTAGACAACAAACTGAGTGTGAGGTTTGGGAAGGGGTTATAATAGGCATTTTTATTTACTGTATTAGTAGATAGATCTAGCTCAATAATTTTCTGAATAGCAGAGTGTTTTTGTGTGTCAGACTAAATGCTGTTTTCTCTAACACCTCTGAGTCTTTATGGCTGGTTTTGAAAACATGGAGGAATTATTTGATACTGGGGAATATTTGGGCTTTAGAGTGATTAGAAGGGCCTGGAGAACAGAAGGCTCCATGGAGACCTTAGAGTCCCATCCAGTACATAAAGGGGCTGCAAAAAAGCTGGAGAGGGAATTTTTGCAAGGTCATGTAGTGATAGAACAAGATAAGGAATGGCTTTAAACTGAAAGAGGGTAGATTTAGATTAGTAAGGAATTATTTCCCCTGAGTGATGAGACACTGGAGCAGGTTGCCCAGAGAAGGGGTAGCTGCCCCATCCCTGGAAGTGTTCAAGGCCATGTTAGATGGGGCTTCGATCAGCCTGGTCTAGTGCAGGCTGATCTCGAGCCCATGGCAGGGAGTTTGATCTAGATGATCTTTAAGGCCCCTTCCAACCCAGATGATTCTGTGATATTTTAAGAAAAAGCTGTTTTGAACCTAGATATATTTCCATTTTTTTAAATTATGAAGAATTTGTCATTGACTCTTTATCATGGACTTGTAAGGATTCTGTAGAAGAACCAACTGCAGTGTGTTAGTGCATTTAGTAATTGTTCCCTAGCTTTTCTAAAATTTTTAAAATGTATGTGATGATATTGAACCAGTTATTTTTACTTTTATCTCCATAATGAACTCTCAGTATTTTTCCACAGTCTTCAGCTAGACAAGCTGAATTCTTTAAGTCCTAATGAATAACCTATTAGAAGTGGGCTGTATTGCCCTCTGAAGAGCCTTCTGGGAATACTCATGTGACAGAGCTTTCATTTTTTGGGAATGGCTAGGACTTCAAACTTTTCTTGCTTATGAAGTTAGACACACAGTAACACACTTTCACATCTCTAATTCCCTGAATTTATTGATATTCGGCAAGTAATGAAACATAGTTTATGTACAACCATTGGAAATAAATTTAAAAAATCCTCTTCCTCTGGGGACTTAAGGTCAACTCTGTTTATTAAGAAGCTTTTAGTCTAGAGCTATTAGTCTTGCCTTTTAGAAAGCATAAGGGGATCAAAAAGGCAAAGAGGGAAGCTGTAAAACTGTTTGGAAGAAAAAAAAACTATTTTCAAAATAGAATTAAGCATTAATTATTGTTACAAAATATGGTGAGACCTTTTCAAAATACGATATGTCTTAGGTCTCTAAGGAGGAGGGTTGCTATTATCTTTCTCAAATTGGTAAATGCTGGAAAATCATCACTCAATAGGGAAGAATGTTCTAAATATTAGCACTCGGTTTCCATTACCATTTTTAGCATATATCTGATTATTTTCGGGTAACTACTTTCCTGTATTATTTCAAAGCAATCTACGGTAAATTGAAATTGTTCATAACTTTGTTCATTTGAAAACTGGGGTGGGTGCTCCAGGTTTCAGTTGTTTACCAGCATTTTGTGTCATTTTGAATTCTGATGCTAATTAACTACTAGCTTGCTTCCCTCCTGAAGACAAAAAACAAGGTTGCTATTGTAGTATTAGCAGAGCTTGTCTGCTCTGCTTTTGGCCTGATGATCTGCAGGGTGTTCATAGTTTTGGCATAGCTCATGCTGAAGGTCAATTTAGCAACAACAGCCCTGATTTAAGAGTGCTTTGTGTGATTTATTTGGTAGGTTGGCTCGGTGCATGGTGCAAGGACCAGGTCTTGGCTGATAAACAAGATCTCAATCAGCTTTCTTCAATAGTTCATTACTTAAGGAAATTAAATGTAATAGAGAATGTTGTGTTTATTACATGAATAAAACAATAAGAGGAGTTTGGTTTTTGTTTTAAATATACATGTTATATGCACTTAAAAATTCAAATGCAGAGTTAGTAGTTTGAAGAAGTCAGTGGTTTTATGGTTACATGGTGCTTTTTAAGCCATGCTGCAGAGGCCAGTAGAGTTGGATTTTGAGGAATACCTTCTGTTATAGCAAGCTCTCAGCATTATGGAGCAATAGTATAGAAAAACAGAAGGGAAGGGAGATGCCTGGTTCTGACTAGTTTGCATTTTGTTCTTGAGAGGAGCTTTCAAATACTCTAGGACTTGAAACAGCTTTTGTAACTTGCATGGTGGATGGTATTTCAAAGAACAGTTTTTGATGACCAAAAATACAAATGTGTATCCCAAATTTTTTAGAGGATGAGTATGTGATTGCTATTTATCAAATGTTAAATACTGTAGTAAGCAAAGGTGGTTTTTCTTTTTGACAGGGGAATGGGCTGCTTCAGGTTTAGATTGGGTTAAAATATTGCATGATTGCAATAAGCATAAAATAAGAGATACTAGCGGTACTGCTTTAAAGTTTAAGTAAGAATTACAGGTTTTGTCATGTTAAGAGTGGAACTTTGTCAGTTTAAGACCCTTCCTGTGTCTCAAGTAACAAAGAAGTAAACTTGGCCCACGAGATTTTGTGTTCTCTGCTCTCTCATACTGTGTGAAATGGAATGCTAATACTGTAAAACAGCTTTTTAAAAAAGTATTTAGTGGTAGAGAATCATGAAGAGATAGTGAAAATGGCCAAACTTCAAATCCCTCACAAATATTCTGTCCCAAAGGTTTTGAGGAATATTTTCAGGTAGGTAGGCAGCTTCAGGTAGGAATTTGTTCAGTATGGGGTTTCCACATGGCACGTGGGAACGCGTGGGTCCAGTGCGAGGTGCCCAGTTGAGAAATGCTCTGCTCTGCAGATCGGCCGCGAGATGGCGATGCTACAACAGGGTTTGCTCCAGTGTAACCCTGAATTTAGCGCTGTAGCAGAGTGAGATCACAGCCTCTTCGGAGTGACCAGTTTGGAGTTAAAATTTGGTGTTATTAAACAGCTCCAATCGAGTGAATTCTGTCACAGATATCATATGGTACCAAGCGACTTTTTGAACTGTGGAGTGGAAGCTGAAGTTTTCAAGGAAAAAAGCTCAGAATAATGGATTATTACAAGGCTATAAAATAGTTATGGTGAAAAAAAAAATCCATAATCTTTATTTAGAGCAACCTGGGAATGAAAAATTATTTATCGTATATATATATATATATATATGATGTAGCACAGCAATTCAGTATTTAGGTGTAGAACCTGATTGAGGCTTCCATGTATTTCTATAAAATGTTTGTGTATTATGTGTTGGTATTTGGAGCTAATATTTCACTGTTAATACAGAAATGCCAAAGGAAACATGTAATAATTTGTTAGCTACTAAATATACCTTGTACTGGGAAACCATACTATGACTAGCATGATAAATCTTTATCTTGCTCTGAAATAAGTTCTTAATATTGCAATATTCAATGCATTTCCATTATATCCATAATTCCCATTTGAAATTTGCACGGGTTCTTAAAAACTTTTCAAAGTATTTGATAAGTTTATAGATTACATTATCATGTGGCTGCATATGATAACAGGAAGCTAGACTTACTGATTGAGAAAAGTCTCTGCAGTTCTTTTTAAAATCAAATATTTTTTAATGATCTATCACTGGAGATTTTCACCATAGCACCAATCTTCAAAGGGTGTGAGGAAAAATTCTGCACTCAATTTGTTCCTTATATGTGTCACAGCTATGGGCTGCTGAACAAAAATGTTTTAATTGGAACATTTTACTGGTTTTATTAGTCTAATAAGGGGCCTAAAATTGCTTATTCCTGCTATACATGAAAATTTAATTATTGACTGAGTTGTACATCTATGGGAAGCTGAAGACATTTTACTGGTTGCATATTTGGTGTCTCTATTTTGTGCCATCATCAGTGGAGTAGCAGCACACAGTAGGAATTGTGAGAATTAGGTTTGGGTTGGTGAGGGAAGGGTTTAACTTGTAGTTCCATAATCATGGACTTGTCCATATTTCATGCAGCACAGTTGGCCACTTCCCTGTCTTCAGATGTTCCCAGGAATAGTCACTTCTGTACCAGGGTTGCTGGGAACAGGCAGTGCTGAGCAGGGCAGGCAGTGCAGGGATCGGCCTTCCCATTGCTGGCTGCCTGTTTGATCTCCTGCACAGACCTGTCATTCTGGCTGGGGCTGTTGTGTTCTGCTACAGCACTTGGGCTTCAGGTGATGGAGTAAAAATCCACACTTCCCTTTACCAAAAGGAACACGTGGATTAATGTTGTTTGCCCATTTGAAGTGATTGGGGGACTCTTCTGTGGTTATATAAATTTACTTAAGGTAATAAAACGATGACTTCATAATATTATGACATTAAATGCAAATGAGCTACTGTTTTCCTGTCACTGAACAATGAAATGCTTCAAACTGAGGTGAAGTACTGTTCCCCATTGAATAAAAAATTGAAGTTCTACCCCCAAATTTTAACTAAAGGAATTCTTTTGCCCAAGTGGAGCCCCCAGTGAATACTTTTGAAGCAGTAGCTGTGCCCTGTGCCAGTACTCTTGTGCTTTATCTCTGCTTTCCCCTTGCAGGTTCAGGTCTGGGAGAAAATACTCAGGCTCAGTTTGTATTAGAGTGCAAGTAGTCTTTATTAGAATAAAAGCAGTAGGACAGAGCTTACCTTCTGTGGCTCTGTGAACCTCTGTTGGAGCTTGTGATGGTGTATTGAGCAGGAAGGATCACTCTACACTTTCACTCTTCACTGCAGTGAAAGGCAGTAGGTTAATTGAGCATTTTATTTGACCGAATGCCTGTAGGGTGAGAAGTATGTCCTTCAGCCTTTCCTTTCCTCTTGCTTAGAAGCAGCAGCATGGGTTTTTCAGGCCCATATCCTGTACTTTGTGAAATGGACACACAGTTTCAAAAAAATGTCTAATAGTGTGGCAGTGGTACCCAAACCTGGCACAGACAGGCTTTGTAATCCTAGCACAGCAGTTCTGCATTGTCTGTGAAATAACTATCTTGTGCCCACTCAGTGTATGCCTGCTTTTTTTCCACGTGTATAGTCATCTTTGTAAAGTATTTCCAGGACCTAATGGTATTTAAGCTTAATGGTTTTAAATCAACTCTGATTTCAATCTGCTTATCTATTGCTGCTGCAGTGCTGTGTAACAGCCCACTTATCCTGACTGTGAATATCACAGGAATGAGAAATGCCAAGGTGGTACTTGTTCCTAAAATAGCTTCCAGAAGGGAGAGGAGAAATTGGAACACACTCTAATTTCTGTACTGGCAAAACATGTTGAAACTGTTCTAAAGAGTAGAATCAATGAGCATGTGGAGAAATTAGAGATGAGAAAACAATGAATGCATTGCAAACAGAATTTCTGCTGCACAAATCCCTTAAAGCAGGTGCTTAAAGATCTTGTTGATGTAGGTTTCTAGGTTTTCTTAGATGCACACAATAGATGCACTCAAAAAAGATTATGGAGAAACTCAAGCTGTCATGAAATAAGAAAAAAAAAATTTGGGGATTTAGTTGTTAAAAAACCCCCAAGCAAACAAAAATGCCTCACCAAAACCAAACCAACAACAAAAGGAGCATAAAGGCTAAGGAAGAAGATGGGTAATCATGGATGGAGTTTACCAGAAGGATCTTGGAAGAACTTGTGTTCTCATTGCATCATCTAAGAGGAATAAAAGCTCAGGGTTACAACAGATTTATGGAATAATCATCTCAGTACTCAATTTACAGTCAAAAAGGCAAATGGAATACAAGGAATAATCAGCGAAGCAAATGGGAATAAAACTGCATTATCTTATCACTAGAAATCATCACCGTTCATTATCTTGATTAAGAAGGCAAATTTAGATACTCAAAGAAGAACAACAAGAATGGTCAGAGACGGAGGGCAGCTACTGTGGGATGAAGCATGAACTTGTTTGACCCCTCAGTTTGGTAAGGAGTTGACTCAGGAGACCAGTGAAACTGCAGTCAGTAACACTGAGTCTCCAAAATGAGGAAAACGGTTAAGGAATTGTTATTTCAGAAATGAAAATTTATATTCAGAACTATAGATTAGCAGGTGATAGTTGTCTTATAGCTCATTAACACTGTGATATACAGTCAGCATCTGACTTTATCAGCAGCTGAAAGATTATTTCAGTCTTTTGGTTTCTGGCTATACCAACCAAAGTATTACAGCATACATTGCTTGTTTCTTCAACTGCAAGCAAGCACCCTTATTTGACTCCTTCCCATTAAGCTGTATGGAAATAACTGTTCTATAAATGTGCATATTCACACGTATTTCCTTCAGTGCCAACAACCTCCTTTCCATGTGAACCCAAATCTTGTGCTGATAATATTAATAGGTTCCCTTCTTTTTATCTCCTGTTGTGTCTTCCCTCCAATCCACTCTGTTCTCTCAAGTGCTTCCCTAGAAGTCGTTGAGAGCTTGTGAAGCTGCTGTTAAAACAGCCTTTTCTGTTAATTGGGAGAGTTTTTCTGCTCTCAGAAAGGCTAATGATCTTTATGATTTTAACCATGCAGGTTCAAGGTTAGCCAACAGTCAAAGTAGTTTTAACTTCCTCTTTGCCCCAGTAGATTTTCTTGTCCTGCTCCAGTCTGAGCACGTACGTGAGGTTTTCCTGAAGATGCTGTTTCCATTTAGAAATCGAAGATCAGTTGACATGTAATTTGCAAGTTGGGTAATGATTGTGAGAAGGTTGCAATCTGTTACTTTTTTCTAAATTGAGAACTTTGTAAAACGTTGCCATCTTCAGCAGAAAGGCAGTGCTTCTGGTGTTAGGAACATACCTAGAATACTGGGAATTATAAAGAAAAACTGGAAGATACTCTCAGACATAGTTATTTTTAGAATAGTATCATACTTTGGTTGTCACACTTGAGAGGAGCTGTTATGCAGTCTTTATTAAAATGCATTGCCCAAGTTCTTGGTAGGTTACTGATTTTAAACTCCTGTAATTGAAGAATGTGGAAATCTATGCAAAGGTGTCAGTTTGTGTTTTACAGTAAGAAGCAATTGACCAAACCTACCCAGTTCTCCATATGGATCTGCTCAATAAATTCTTGTCAACAGAGACAAGAAAGAAAAACTGTAACAGATGGACTGTGGATTAATCCAAACATTAGAACACCCTAAGATACAGTAATCAACATCAAGTTGTCCTAGAAACGGGTTGCACTGGTTTTGCCCGAGATTTTCCCTGAGCTCTTGGTGCAGTTGGGTTCATTTTGATGACTGAAGCAAGCCTAAGAAGTCTTGCATTAAACACAAGATGTTTTTATCAGTCTGGCGTGCCAAAAAGATGGGCAGGAGGTTCATGAGCAGGGTGCGGAAGACCAGGCAGTTTAATCTGCCCAGATTGGTAGGTTGTCTGAGGTGTTTTGTGAGTAATAAGGTAATGATCTTTTATATTAAATATTTATACCAAAATAGATCATTGTGGTATAATTGTGCTGGGATGTTTACTTACAAGTTGGTTTCAGCAGTAAGATATGTACTTTTTATTGGTTATGTGAATGACACTTGGTCAAGAACTATCCTTCAGTCCTATCTGAACTAAAAGATAAAATTTCTAGCATCTGTTAGCAAAAAGGGTTAACAATTTTTTTCTCCACAATATTTGAGTCCTGAACCCCTGGGCTTTGGCTTAGAATATTGCATATACTTGTTAGTGAGACTTAGACTTATGCCAGTAAAAGTTTGTTAAGTCTAGAATTTTGAAAAGTGTAAGAAAGAAAGATGAGTTTGTATCTACATTTTCAGTATTGTTTTTTTTCCCCATGCCTGAAGAGCTTAAGTTGCATAGTCTTATGTTTGAATATCTAAATTCTGAACATTTCTTTTGTCTCTATTTTTTGGTCAAAACCTAACTGATATTGAAAACAAAAGAAGTCCCTGCCATTGTTTTAGGTGATTCCAGAATTTTCTCTATTAAGTCAGTCAAGTTTTTTTTCCTTTAGGTTCTGTGTTTATATTAGCCAATACTGTATTTAGCAGAATAGTGGTAAAACTAATGGAAGATACTTTTCAAATGCTTCAGGGGGACTGTTGGTTTTTGTTTAGAAAGGGTAATTGAGATATAACTGCTGTTTCTGTTCACAAACAATTTTTGTTGTTGTGCCTTTTTCATTTTTAGGTGTGCATTCTTCTTGTGAAGTTATGCCCAGGAAACCTTTATTTGAGAGATTAAAATATAGCATTATGTCATGTTTTGACTTGTCTCAGCAAGCTGATTATATGAATCTGCTTGGATATAAAGTCAGAGGAATTCTAGTCCAAGTATTTGCTGTTGATTTTTACATTTAGTAATCACTGTGATTACTATATCTTGCTTATTGGCCACAGAACAAATAATGATACTCTGCAGCCCCTGCAAATGCAGACAAATCTTGCAGTAAATTTCTTAACCTGAAGACAGATTTGTATACTGATGTAGAAATCTTAATTATGTTCTGTTTTGTTTTGGGGTGGGAATCTCTTAAAACCTGCAAATTCTCAATTCTTGCCTAACAGTAAATAGTGTTTTTTGTTTTGGTTTAGTGTGTGGTGGTTTTTGTTTGCTTTGTTTTTAATTTTGTCCTCATCAGTTCAATATCCAGAATGTGAAAAAGGGGTGATGGAAGCTCTCTACTCCTTTTAGGACTTCTGTGGTTTCCTGATGAGCCTCCCTGTTCTGCCTCCTGACTCTGGAGGCAATCATTCACAGATGCAATTCCAGCTGTGATATCTGTGTTGATGATTTTTCTGTCTCTGACTATTGCCTCAGAACTTTTTCCAGTTTCTGTTTGTAGGTGTTTGACCCTCTGTTGAAATGCTCTTTGACTGAAACGATCCCTTGTTTTTACTGCCTCCCACTGTTTTTTCAACTGTACAAGTGACCATTCTTCTAATCTGGACTCCTTTGTGCTATCCTGATTTTGTGCCATCTCTAGAGCTATGCTTTGGCTTTATCTTCAGGTTGCTTTGTAACATGTAAAAATCAGGGTTTGTCTCATCACCAGGGTACTGGCTCCTTCTACAAATAACTGCAACTGTATCTGCTTAGGCGTCAGCAAATCTTGCTCGATATCATTACATCCATATGGAGTGTAGGTGACACAGATTGCTGCCTTGCATCACCAGCAGGATTGCATAACCTCTTCCTTAAGTACTTTTCTGGGTTTCTCTCTCAATTGAAATTAAATCATCATTGCTTCACTTTCAGGAAGCTTTTTGTCCATGTGATGTTTTCCTGAAGTGCTGATTTCTAAAATCGCTTTATTGATGCCATAGTGGCTTGTTGGCTGTGTGGGAATCATCCTTGAAAGAAACTTCCTTAAAACACAGCAAACCTCTCTTATCTTCAGACAGATTGATATAACAGTAAAAAAAAATTGCTACTTGCTATGTTTCTTGTCCATGTATTGTGGTGTTTTCTTACAGAATTTTAACCAATACTCTTCCATGTGACTGGAGCCTTTGGGGAGAAACAGACAGAAATGAGTTCTTGAGGAAGTTCTTTTAAACATTAGACAAATTATTGTGCTCTAAGATATTTATTAAACTGTATAGCAGTGCTGACATTCAAGGCCATATGTAGAAAAAGATAGAAAATATTTTCACTCTTTATAAAAGGACTTGGAACTCAAAGCATGTAATTTTTACCTTGTTCTAAACACCTTCAATCATGGCCAGGAATTAATCAATTTCTCTGGTAATAAATTCATAGCATTTTTCAGGCTAGGTATGTGTTTTGTGTCTGGAAAAAGATAGGGTTCAGGAAGGGCTGCAGGCTTCCTGTGGAAGAATTCCCATTATAAAAAGATTGTCCATTTGAAAGGGTTGTTGTATCTACTGTGTCTCAGGCATTTCTCAACCTCCATTATCTATCTTATGCTCACAGCTTTAAGGATACTGCACAAGTCAGACTGAATTTCATATGACTTACATTGATAAGCTATTGTATTTTATAAATATTAATAAAGTCTGTCTGAAAGGTGTGCTCAGAATATTGGCATGTGGTGTGTTATTGAGCTGTACTAGTGACTAGAAGTAAATGGTGCATTGATCTTGCTATGACAGATTTCAATTAATGTACTTCTTATTTCTGCTTGTAATAGAAGCCGGCAGGAAAAAACTATTAGGATAGGATAGATGTCAGTAAGAATTTGTTAAACAGCAGATTATGTTGCACCCCAAAAAGTATGTAACCTCACTAAAATGCACATCATGAATCAGTGGATTTTTAGAATTGGCTGTAAGTTGTAGCTGTGTTGTAAGGAATTTTTCTGCCTTTGTTTATCATATGGAGAGTTCTCTGCTTTTTAAAAATGTTTGCCCTGGTGCTATGATTATGACTGGAGAAATATACCACATGTAGTTTTGATAACTTTTGGCTTTCCGGAGATGAGCTGATGCTGAAAGCTTGACATTTAACTGGTTTCCTAAATAACCCCTCTGATGTGACCTGGAAGATTTTTTTTTAAATAGTTGGCTATGAAAATTTGAATGATGAGTTCTGTAAGGTAACTTGAGTTTCATATAATCTTTCAGATAATTATTCTGAAATTTTTTTTACTATGAAGAGAGCAGAGAAAACCTATAACAGTAATACTTGTCGTGCATGGGAGATCAAAATAATTTTATTGAAAAGTCATTAGTGAATAGTAAAAATTTTTTGGTTTTGAATTATTCTTGTACTTTTGAGAAGTAATGTTGAGTCAGAAAGATATACAAATATTTATTGTTTTCATAATATGCTTACAGTAGTCATAGAGATTTGGGCATAAGTGTTATGAATGTGACATTATTCACAGAATAAGAACAACAGATTGTGGACTTGTAGTGTTTAATCTTAGTCTCTGATAGTCTTGATGATTAAAAAAACCCCAAAGCACAGCAGAACAACTTCACTAGACATCCTCTGATGCACAACACAAAATGACTGTTTTGTGGCACTGGGATTCACTGCCTTTATAGTTGTTTCCTCCACAAAAGAATGGGGAAAAACAAGAAGAAATAAGCAAGCAGTTGTTCCTTAAATATTTGTTTTGAATATGGTATTGAAATAATTTTGCTCTGTGGAATGTTTTCATAAAGACAGAATCAGTGAAAAGTGCAGTTCTGCTCTGTATTCCCTGTTTTGTTTGCTTCAGGTTCATAATTTATGCAGGCAAGGAAGTGAAAAGATGCTATTGGATATTTCTACAGGCAGTGATTGAAACCTGGTTATTTTTGATCTGTGCTTTCTCCACCCAGTAGCTGTTATCATCCACCACCATCCTCATAGCTGTGAATTTGTAACGTTGTACTGTACCTGCTACCCAGTTTCCCTTAAATATCTCTTGGCAGCTAGGAAGAGAAAGCAGGGTTTTCATCCTGTGCCATCCGAAAAGGATAAAGGAAAATCTTTGCTTGCTGCCTTTTTTTTTTNATTATACTCATCATTGTAATCGCAGGTAGAGAGGGAATGTAAGGGGTGGAAAGCCTTGGAAGAAAAATAGCATCAGCTAGCAAGAATTTTGTTTTCCTGGTTTGTAAATGATGCTGCTGTAATTCTATCTGCATTTTTTTTTTTTCCTGCTCATTCACCACTCAGCAGCTGGTAGGGAATTAAGACTGCCTGGCAACCACCTGCAGAGCTGCAGAGATGAATTACATTTTCGGAAATAACACACTCCTCTATTCTCGCGCCAGTCGAGGCAACGCTGGCTCCAGCCACAGCTCTGTAGGCCCCAAACAGAAGCAGTGGGCAAAGAAAGGCTCAACAGATGAGTTACGGACTGAGCCTTCCCGGTGGCAGCAGATAGTGGCATTTTTCACTCGGAGACATGGGTTCATTGACTGCATTTCTGTGGCTGCCAGCTCCACCCAGGTAATATGCCACTTGTTAAAGTGATTGTGTCTGCATGTTTTCTGGTTACCTGCTAGTCAGAGAGAGCAATTATTTATATATGCATGATATCATATAATCTCTTATTTATGAATGGCGTTTTCTGTCTGCTTTCATTTTCATATTTTAAAGAGCTCTGTATAATTTCTAACATTAAAGCATGAAAATGGAAGCACTAAATGAGGTCTGATTTTTATTTATTTTGCAAGTGATGAGCCTCCAGCAGTTTTAAATATGAGACATTCTAATGAAACAGTGAAATATTGAGGAATGTAGTTTGCATTCTGCTGCCTAGCTCTCGAGGGCAATAACGTAGTTAAGAAGCACCAATTCCATAGCTCTAGTAAGATGTCAAATCAAATAGACTATTTAATGGTAAAGGAATTTTATTTAGGGAATGAAATAATTTAAAACCTTAACTCTAGGTAACACAACAAATTCAATTCTGTAACAGCTTTCTAGGTTTTTTTGGCTACTAATAATACTTAGATGGAGGAATGTCTCCCTTACATACAGGATGTATATTCAGTAGTGCAGTCTGTAAGAAAAACATGACATTTTTCAACTTCACTGTCCATCTGCTCTATGTGATGTTTGTGTTAATCATCATTCTAAGTCAGGTAAAAGCAAGCAAGCTAAATTTTGAGTATGTGGTTTTCAGATTACTTCTTAAGGTTGACACTGAGAGAAGTTTAAACTTATTTGTATTAGCAAATTAGTGTCTCTTTGGAAAATACGGCTAGGATCTATGGAACAATGCTGAAATGCCAGAATTATTTAAACATGGGAGATTAGGTTTGTTTTGCTTACTGTCAAGTGAAATTCATCATTAGTAAAGATGTCTTGAATGATTGAACCTGAAATACTACCAAAACTTGTAAAAGAAGGAAAAATTTATTACCTTCAGATACTGTAGTTTTATTAGGATGATTTCTATCTGTTACTAGTTGTTTCAAAGATGGTAAATTGGCACTTTCTCTGAAGTCTGCTTATTGTTACCTGTTTTTTTTTGCTTATGGATTTAGAGTAAACAATGAATATGAGAGCTTAGAGGGGAATTTTGACTTTGTTGTTGGTTCTTATACATGATGTGGAAGATGGATCTCTAGTTTCTCTAATGGGTTGTTATACAGCTCCAAGTGATGCATTAGGTGGACATTATAGCTATTAAATACTGGTATTTTTTTAAGTCAAAATATACAGTATTAACCTTTTGAATAAAAATTATAGTTGCTCTTATTTGTTTAAAGCTTGAGGAAGTAATATCGCAATGTTTGAAGCTTGCAGTTGGACTGACTAGTCAGGCCTAGAAATCTGCTGATAAATAAAATATGGAATAGCCTCTGCTTTGAGTGAGGGTTGGATCAGGTAAAGTTCCTGAGATCCCTTCAAACCAAAGCTGTGGTTCCATGAATATCACAGTGTTCGTTCTATTTTTCTGCTTTGAAATAGATTGCTTACCTCTGGGGAAGCCTGCCAAATTTTTTCATAGCTCTGACAGTTCTTCATTAAAAAGAACTGCTTATACATGTCATGGCCAGAAGGAGAGGAAAAACATAAAGTATTTTGAAGAGGTTGTTAAAAAAACCTTAATGAGTATACTCAGAAGTCATGCACTAAAAACATAAGAGCTTGTTGAAGCCACTTCCTCTGGAAAGATGCTGTACTGTGCTCATACCTTATCCACTCATTGCAGCTGTTTTACCCTCAGGAGTGAAAAAGGCATTTGGAGCTTGTTTGCTGTGGTGCAATTTAGTTTTCCAGTTCTCTTTAGTTTGTGTTCTGTGTTATAGTATTCTGAACACTTTTGATGCCTTTTATTTGTTCGTTTGAGATATACCTCCATCATTTGAATGTAACCACTTTTGCAGAGTCCAAATAAGTAATCAGATGGGACATACTTCTCTAACCTGGCCTGTAGAAATTCTGCTAGTGATCATAGGCTTTGTTTAGTCTTACTGTTGTGACATCATGATTTTTAACAGATACAAGATCAATTGGATGGTTTTTAAATTAGTTGTCTCCTGCTTGCCCTGTGAACCTGCTACATAGTCCCCAGTTTCAGCTGTCCCTTCATTTGCTTGGCTTTCTTGGATGGCATGAAATGCTCATTCTTGCTTCATTCCCTCCATCTCCAGTGAAATGGCTCCTGGAGATGGGGCAGCACACACCTGTCCTTCTCTGGGACCTGCTTGTGTCACCCTCACCCCAGCAAGGTGGTAAGAGGACTTTGGATTTTGAGGTAGGGTATTTTCTGAGTAGAATCTTTGTATTCTAAAAAAAGCAAGGCTGAAGTTGATGATGGATATGGTAGCACTTCTTTTTGCTGTAGTTATCCCTTAGTTTATGCCCAAAAGAATGCACGTGTGCCCAAATGCATGGTGCCCAGCTAACCACACCAGACTTCTTTATGAGTCTTGGAAGCAGATTTACCATGCTCAGGAATTCGAGGCCTTTATTGTTTCTTCCTTCTCATTCTCTGTGATGTGATGTTAGTCACTCAAGTAGAAGAATTAAGGAATTTGATTAGGAGCTGAAATATCAACTTTTGTCAGCAAATTTATTAATTTCTTTAATAAAAGCCAAATCTGTGGTATAAAATGGAAGGGAATGATAAAACCAACCTTACAATAAATTTATACTGTCACAAGGGTGAATAACTGCACCATGAGCTTAGTAAATATACCATTATGCAAATGAGAAATACAAGGTGATTTAAAGTGCTGTCCTAACAAGAGATATGCCCCTTGCATCAAGGCAGATAGCTGTATCCAGAGCACTGCATTTCCCTGAAGTCTTGCCAAAGCTGTGAGAAGCCCCTATTCTTGCCAGTCAATCCAGCTCTCATGTCTCAGAAAGCATTTTAACTGTTGGTATTTGGCCCACAACACGTTACAAATGCAGACACTGATTTGTCTGAATCCCACATGTCATTAAATGGATTCTAACAGCGATGCACTGAGGCTGTTCTTAGCATGTAACTGAGCATACGCTTGCAGCATTTGATACTGAAAAATTGTTTAGCCCCTTGAATATCCTGTGCTCATTTATACTTCTGTTTTCTAGGATGTATTTTAGGAAAGCTTAGAAGGATCAGGGCAGAAAAATCATCTTAAATCGACTTAACCATTTCAAAAACCTAATTTTAAAATTCAGAATTTATCAACTGCTTTTGTGAGTTGTTTAAGCTCAGTCATTTCTTGACTCTGTGTATCTTCCTTTTAAGATCCTCATAAAAGTTTTACAGTATCAATAGTCCTAGACTATTGCTCTCAGAGTCATTGGAATATATGGACATAGTTCTAGCATGTACAAAATGCTATGTCTAATCACACAATAACATAGAGATGTTGTAAGGTGTGCTAAAAAGTAGTGATTAAAAAAAATCAGGTCTGTACCCTAATCCCTTTTATTGAACTTCTTGAAAAACTGATTTCTTAGGGCAATATTTATTATCCTTCCTGTATTTCAATATATATTGAAGTATTTATTATTGCTGCTAATATTGTGATGAATGCAGGAGAAAGCAGCTTTAAATAGTGCATGCTTTCGATGATTTTCTCTATAACAGTGCACCTTCTGAAACTGAAACATGGGTTTCCTCATTCTTGATTTTTAGCTATGTAAAATCACACATTTGTAAAAACATGAGTTTATTTTGCAAATTAGTTCTGCCACTAGTTGCATATTCTGCAAGATGACTTTGTAGCAGTGATAACAGCAGTATGAATTTATTTTGTAAGAGGAATGCATTAATATGTGCTCCAATTGATAGGCCAAAAAGTAGGAAATTCCTGGTAGTTTAACCAAAGCATTAAAGGACTTTCTCTGGAACCTTTGTTTCATTTTGTAAACATTTTCTGTGTACAGTTGAGATGAAAACTTTTCAAGACTGTGAAATTTGCTTGACATTTTAGAGATAAGCAGTTTTAAAATTATAATAGTATCAATAAATTTTAAGAATATCTGTCATGACTCCTGTAATACCATGCAGACTTTGTCAGTATCCTGCTGGTTCCCTGCTGTAGGCAGGGTCCCCCTCTCCTGAGGTCAGGCCTGTGCTGTTTCCTTCCCAGGCCTGTGTTAGCCAGCAGTGCTGGCATGTGCAGGTTGTTACCTCAGCTAATCACCTGCAGCAGGCAGTGCTGATAAGGACTGAGGGAGTGGTGCTCCAGCTACCTGCAGGCACTGCTTCCTGCCAGAGGGGTTTAGCACTTCCTCTCCTCTCCTGTTCTCTCACAGCTCTGTCTCAGAGTTGGAAACTTAATTCCTTCATATTTCTGTTGCCTTGTATCTTAGGAAAGTTAGCTTTTCCGGAATGAGTCAGAAATCTGGTAAACAAGGAAGGAGACACAGAATTTTTTGCTTTTGGAGTTCTGCTGCTACTACTACAGGGGCTTTCTGTCTGCACTGTGCCAAAGAGTCTGAATCTTCAGGCAAGGCAGACACTGGATCCTCTCTTAATCCATTGTCTTCAGCTAATAACTCAGGTGGACTAACAAGGTCTTGCTGTATGAAGCCATGTGCATGGAAGCCTGTGAAAAAGGTAGGACTCTTTAGGGCTGTTATATAACTTTCCTAATTTATTTTATATTGTGATAGTTGCCCTCACAGTTGAGGCTTGTATTGATTGGCAAACTGTTTTGAAAGTCAAATACAGGCCAGTCTGTCTTTCACCAGCTGTCAGCTTACTGAACAGCTCTAGCATGGCTGCTGTAGTATAGAATTTCTGTTTTGCTGCCAAAGCTGCTGCACATGTTTCAGTTAATACAATTATTAACTGAATTACTGTCTGACAGAACCTAATCTAAAGTGAAAACCATCTTCTTCCTGTTCTTCTATTTTGGTCCACAACATCAAGAGCACTCTCAGTTATGATTAAGAATGGGCAGGATATTTCCTTTACTTTGAAGACTTTCTCTCAAAAGAAACTTCTTAGATTATTTTAGAAAACATGACCTTGTCTTTTAGAATGATCTGTGCATCCGTGTTTGAGAGCTGACATGGTATCCTGTTGTGCAGTTTAAGACTTCTAGTTTAGACTCAGCTCGGAGTCTTGGTAAACTTCATGTCCACAGCCTTTCTGGGATTTATAGTAACTCAAGGAGAGAAATTGTTTTGCTAAACAAGGGAAATTGAGATCTTCATGTACACATCAGCTGTGCAATATCTGTTGAGAAGGATTTGGTTCCTTTTCCTAGAACCCCTGCAGGGGCCACTACTTTTATCTGTGTTCCAAATCAGAGAAGGAACTTATATTTCTACTGATAAATAACCATTACTTTTAAAAATTTTTGGTGAAGCATGTAGGTTCTTGAACTACCTTATTTTTTCCTTTTATTTTTTAAAGATGGGCATGATAGCCTGAGTGAAGAATGTGTCCATCACTCCTCTCCCTGGAAGAGAATTCAAACTAATTTCAGCATGCTGCTGATTGCTTAACTTTAAGCATAATCATACTGTGAAGCATTTCCAGTACAGTTCAATTGTGAATTACTTTGACAGATCCACAAAAGATGACAATGCAAGGAAAACATCATCATCCTCATGTTCTGTTTCTCATGGGCAATTGAAATGAAGTACCTCATTCCTGTTTATTGGTACAACCACAGTATTCACATTTTGCTTATCATGTAATGGCTCTAGCAGAGGGGTCCCAGTGGATGCATTCCTCCCTCGAGGAAGGCTGCTTTTTCTAATGCTGTTTTTAATATGTCTTTCCAAATTTAATTCAAGTCAAGATCGCATAGTTCTATAGATGATTTCAGGAATGCTCTACAGGTTTCTCTAGTTAGAATTTAGGAGAAATCGTCCTGATCACTTGGCATTTTTCCTTCATTTTATTCCTTACAAAATGGATAAGAGCATTCCTGTTTCACAACAAAGGCTGATAACCTTGTGCCATCTGTCATGGAAGCTCAGAAAATATAATACGGAGGCCAAATTTAGTACTGAGACTTGATGACTTGTTAATACCACAGCACCTAGCAAGTTGTCCCTGAATCTTTTTGTGGATCTGCTTTTTCTGGTCTTTCCCAAAAGAACATTAGTGGCAGTCATGTCTGTACAGGTCAAAATTCATTACATTAATATTCTCCCTGAAAGTAGTTTGTAATGATAAAAAAGAGAGAAAATATAATCTACTCTTTCATATACTCAGAGAGCTGCAATATCTTTTAAACTATACCTTTGTTTGCCTGGAATCATCCACTTGACCTCTTAAGTGGTCACTTCTTGCTACTATTTGAGTTTTTTCCAAGAACTGCTTGGTCTCCAAGACAAACCAATAGCACTTCCTTACTCTCCTGAGCTGCAGAAGTTTTCTTGTGCCTAATTAAGGCTTGCCAACATTACCTGCTGGAAACTGCTGCTACAGTAGATGTTCAAGTTGTTGAAGTTCTCCACTTGACCAGCATGGCCATATGACCACATGATGGTTCATTCCCCAAGAAATTGTCGAAAATGCCCAAACTGCTGCAGTTCTGTCACTTGCCTTTTGAAAGACTTAAGTCCCCCCTTCCATGTACTAGGTTTTTGTGGGTGCACACACAAGGCTCAATATCAAAAGAGCACACTTGGAAGGACTGAAAGAATCCTCTGAAAGTAGAGCAAGGATTCCCCTATGTCTATCTTGTGTAATTAAAAAAAACCCAAACCTTTGCCACCAATCAAAGCACTTCTGGACTTGTTTTCCAGTTTGGTATTCCTCAGGGTGTCTCTGTGCTGTTTATTGCTATTCCATGTGACTTGTTGTCAGTATTGAATTTCATCTTGTTGCCTATAACCACTTGTCTCATACATCAGCCTTGCTCTACAGCTTCTTTCTGTTGTGCATTTGATGCCCTTCTCTTTTTGTTGGTGTTTAACTGCACATTAGGGTGTAGTTAAGCTGATGTGTTCTCCAGACAGATAACAGACATTTATGGCTCATTTTGTCTCTTGTAAGGTGATCTTGGCATTTATGAATTTTCAATTTATTGCCCCATTTAAGTGTTTCCTTTGTATATTCTTGTGTCTTGCGATGGTCTTTTTGGAAATGATATATTTAAGCAATGATTTCCATAAAATCACCTTATACATACTTTCCATAGAAAAAAGAAGAAAAAGTCAGGACAAAATAATTTAAGGCATACCAGAACACTGGTAAAATAGAATTGCCTATTAATTTTATTTCATGTCCTTCTAATCAGCTTAAGTTTTTGGGTTTTAAGTTGCCAACATTTTTGAAACTGTATTGAAGTTAGTATTATTGTTGTTATTGGAGACTAGTATCTATGCAACTGTGTCAGTCCTCTAATAGGACTTCAGACATTTTATGGGATGCAGGTATAGTACAGGATTTTTCATTGATGATGACATCTTCACTTACTTCCCACTGCTTTGTGTGGTATTTCCTGGAAAATGCTGTACCGTGGGAATGTTTTGGATGAATCTTCTGGCTTTTTCTTCATTCTCTTTATCAGTGCTGCCTCACAGTGTGTGTATTTGCTTATTTAAACTTTTTTCTCTTAGACTGATGCCTGCAGAAGTCGGTTGAGGAGCCTATGTTATGTTGCTCCCAGGTTTGGCTTTCATAACAAAATAGAGAGGAGAGTAAAGATTGCTTATGCTTCTTGGGTACAGTTGTATTTCAGAACAAATTCAATTTACTAAGTAAATTCTACTTGTTTTTCTTAGGTAACTAACTGTATCTGAATACCCAGTGTGATGTAGCAGGTGAGAAGGGAGTCAGCTTTCCCATTGGAGAGAGAAGGAGCTCTGGATTCTGGCTGTAGCATGTAGGGTAGTCAGTCTGAAATCATGATAAATGATTGGATTATTCAGAAAAGTGTTCTCTAACTGTAGATGATAATAAGGAACACCTGCTTTATAATGGAAACTTAAGAACCTCTACTTAGTTCATCTGAAGGAACGTCAGGAGATGATATGGTCACAGACTATAAATATGTAGGGATAGATTTCAGGAAGTAGAAAGGTTGTTTATTTAGTAGAAAAAGGCATCCGTATTCCAAGTCAAATAGAAAACTTAATTTTAAAGATTGATACTAATTTAATAAGCATTTTGGAAGCCTAGTGGGACATGATGTAGTTGCCAAATCAGGGTAATAAATTAGTATTTCCTGTGTAAAAAGTATAATGACAAATAAAGTTTCTACTTGAGAATGTCAAAATACATCACCGTCTCTGATCCATCATCTACTATAATGGCTTTAAACTGCTCTTTGAAAGCTGTAAACTGCTGGAAAGCAATTTATATATTTTTTTAAAAAACCTCTTTTTAGTGCACTTCTTTGCTACTGCTTTTAATTTCCCTTTTAACTCTGTAATTTAAGAAGATGAATGCATAGAAAATTCTGTGTACAGCTTTTTAGACTTTGAGCACATTAAGCCTTGTTACAGAGCAGCACTTGAGTAGTTAGATGCTAAATCAAGTGCTATGCATAGTGACCATGAAATACTGCTGATGAAGGTGGTGATAGTACAGACCTAAAACTGTATTCCCAGATAGGTGTGGAATGCCAAATTAGATGCCTATCTCCAAGCAGAAAACTAGCTAGGGGTGTCCCAGCTTTGAGCTCAGAGTATTTCCTACTACTCATTTTACTGTATGGAAAACAATAAGATTCAGAGTGCCAATAGAATTTACATTATGTTAAGAGGCACACGGGGTCAATAGACAATGACATTTATTCAGGATTTCTTATGAAAATTGCATTTAATATGACTGACTTGTCTGTTATGTTTTGTGTGACACTTTTGTTCAAACTGTCTTGGTGTTCCTAGAACAGAAATTTTCAAGAGCCACATGTGATGCCCTTTTAAAAAGGAGCAAAGCTGTACTCTCTGAGACTGCACCTAAGCAGGTCTGATTTCCTTATTGTATGAACTTTGGGAAATTCTTTATTATTACTAAAGAATTAACGGGTAGATGAATAAACAGATATTCTTAAGACAAGTCAGCTTCTTCTTGTAATGGGAAAATAAGGACTTGCAGATCATCATTGAAAGCAGGGAACATGCAGATGAAAATCTGCATGGGAACATGTGGTCCTCAGAACATTGTTACAATTACAGAAGTCTTTGAAAACTATGATTCTTGCATCAAAGCCTGTTAAAATTAATGGTGCCATGAGATAAAAGGGATATGATAGGCTACAAATTATTTCAATTCCAGAAAGAGACTTTGGAGTTGTCATTGATGATTGTATGAAAATGTCACCATAGTACCATGCAGCAATGAAAAGGGTAAACGAAATTTTGGATATTATTAAAGAAGTAGAGCAAATAACACAGAACATGATCTGAGTATATTTATTGTATATAATTTGAAATTTGTGGGGGCTCTGTTTTCCTTGTCTTAGAAAGGTTATAGTATAAGTAAAAAGAAAAAGGGTAATAAAGCATCAAGAGGAATAATTCAGTTATCTGTAAGGACAGGTAACTTAAAATAGAAGAACAAAAAAAAGGGAAAATATGATAAGGACTTATAAAATAAAAATGAAATTAAGAGGGTTCTCAATTAAAAATTCAGTAACAGATATCTAATTCTAAATCTGTCACAACTGTCCTGTAAAATTTCTATGAGAGTTTTGAAAGTCACTGACACAAAACACTGTCAACAAAATGCTCTTTTTGAAGGCTCAAAAAGAAAATGGCTTAAAAGGTGAGTTAAATGGATTTGCAAAGAGCAGGTGGCACAAAACTGTTACAGAGAGTGGTTCAGGAAGACCTTGACTATCAGGTTCTGAGATGGTTTTTCTGGGAAAATTACTGGGCATATGTCTAATTCCTACTTGCCCATGTGTTAGTTTTTACTGCTGGTAAGACTCTTGACCAGCTGGGCCTTTGCTCTCATCCAGTACAGCAACTTTTCCTGGTTGTGTGCAGTGCTGTTTCTTCCAGTGGAGAGAGACATGAACTATCAGAATAATTTCTCTCTCTCTGTAGTGCACTGTGTTGTTGGATGTTTCTGAATAAATTACACTAGGAAAAGAAAATAAAAAACCGGAATAAATTTCTAGAGGATGTTTGGAAGCCTGGCAAGAGTGCAAGTTAAATGCAGGGAATAGAATCTCAGTTTCTGGCCTTTATGTATCACTCAGCAATCATGATCACCTGACCTAGAAATCTCCAAGTCCTCTAAGGAAATGCAATCTGATAGATTCATCCCGAGTGATGTGTCAGTCATGAGATGATCAGAGTGGCAGGAATTAATCTTGAAATGTATCTGGAAAGGACTAGTGCTTAGATTAATAGTCTCAGGGAAAGTGATTAATGATACAAGTAACAGGTGAATTCCCAGCTGCTGCCCTAAGGCATGTTTGAACTAGAAATATTCTTGGTTTTTTCCTGCTATACCATCTCCTAGATGCCCATCTTGGAACTATAGATGGTTCACCTTCTGTTCTGATGCAGTTGGGAAATAGCAGGAGTTCTGGCAGGTTAGGTTTTGTCTGGTGTTAATTTTTCCACCATACGTTACTGCTGTCACTTAAATTCAAGTAATGCAGGACTTGACAATCTTAATTGACAGTTGTTAATTTGGGTTTGAGCCTCAGAAACCAGCACAAAAAGATAAATTTTATTTTCTGGTTCTTGAAATTTAAAGCAAGTACATAGTCACCTGTTTATAGCATTACCACTTAATTTGTTTTTACATATCTGTTAGTCCACTTTATTCTTTCATAATTTTCAGTGTTAATTTTTCATTTTTTTTCACCCTATTTCTTCACCCACTCATTTTTATCTTTGTTGGAGTGCTTAATTTTTATCAACTTTTGTCCTTCAACTTCAGCAATCATAATCAGATGAAGTAGAGTGTGCTGCAAAATACAATTTTCTGCTTGCTTTTTTGCTCATTGGAAAAGAAAAGCTGCAGAAGAAGACTACTGGCATGTCTGTCAAGCTGGTGCCCTGGTTTCAGCAGCAGCCAGAGCAGAGGGTGAGGGAAGAGTATAAACCCAGCCAAAGAGCTGTGATATTTGCTCTGAGGGCTTTCAGAGATTTCTGCCTTTTCCAGTACAGGGATTCCAAGAGCTGGAGATGATTTGTGTGTTTAACAATGCTGAGTCCATGAGTTTTCATGAACTTGGACAGCATTCTTTCAATGGCAAGGATTCAACAGTCGCAGAGCAGCTTCTGCTTGTTTGTAGCCTGATGAGGGGAAGGAGAGTTGGAGTTGTGGGACCTGTTCTTCTGCATTTTGTGCAAAGTTTTTTTAAATGCAAGACAGTGTTGGAAAGAGAATTTAGGGTATTTTTTTAAGGAAATAGCCTTCCCTTGGATGGAAGAGTCAGATTTGTCTTTTCTGTTCTGTTGTTGACTGTTTTATTTCAGTTCATTACTCCATGGAGGCAGACAGGGACTAGGCCAGGTTAGAGCAGTCTGGGCAAGGGGCAGCTTGGACAGTGGGCTGAGAATGGCAGCTTTGCAACCTCACTTGTCAAAGTCAGCCTGAAACTCACAACTCCCCTCATGGCCTCACCAGTGTTATAACAGCTGGCTAAAGGTTGGTATCTTCTTGTAAGGGTATAGGCAACTAAGTGCTTTTTCAGTATTTGTGGTGGGGAAGTAAATAAATGCAGGCTATAACCTCACTTCTTTTTCTCATTTAAACTCTTTAAAGATTTAATTGATGTCTCTTAGCTTCTCAATGTTTAAGGACTTGAAACATTAGTAGAAATGGGTTGTGTAGTGTTGTTGGTGTTAGAGATTATAAAGAAGGGAATTTTTCTTTAAATAGTTGGGACTCTTGAGGGTCTGATTAATCCTGTTTTGCTTTTTATGAATTGTAGATTCAGAAGGCAAAACCCTTGTCTTCTTCCTTTCTACAGTTTTTTTTTGTAATGAAGAATTTGAAATTTCAAACATGTTCTAGATTAGGCACTTTAATTACCTTAACTAAATGCAAATAGGCAGAAATGATTGTGTAAACTAGTATCCTGTCACAATTAGACCAAAACATATAAATGAAGTCATAACTCAAGAAAAGTTTACATTGTTTCATATATTTTGTAACAGTCTGAGAGACATAAGCTGCTACTTGTAATATTTATCATTACCCACTTTTTTCAGGTCAGTATAGTTAATATTCCTTTTATCCAGAGTAAATAAGGCAAGGAAGAGCCACACAAAATAGATGTTTTGGTCAGTTTGATGTGAGCACAAAAGGCTGATCTTGTCATCCCAGCTTGCAGGGTCTCTGTGGTGTGAGAACAAATGAAATCAGCTGAGGTAGCGAGCTGGCAGTTGTGGGTAGCAGTATGAAGCCATCAGGACTGTAGTGAAAGTAGCAGTGTATGTTTGTGAAGAATTCGGCATTTGTCAAGGTAAAATGCTACTGACACTGATATGTACAAAGTCTTTTGTAAAGGAAGAAGTGGCTTCAGTATAAAGCCAGTTTAAGTGTAAATCAAGTAATTAATTTTCCTTTTTTCCCCTGACATTTATGTCCTGAAAACTAATGGATTTTAATTAATGGGGTGTTACAGATGACTTTCCTGATGTGGTTTTCTGTTTACTGTTCATTAATGTGAGGTAAATAATGTTCTGCTCATGCTTAGTGTTCTAGGGCAAATTTATTTATTTGATAAAAATATTTTTATATTAGATAATAGATTGTTCATAGATTAATGCAGTTGTCAATAAAATAACAAATACTTATCTTAAAATGGGAAACTCTAGCTCTAATTCACTGACTGCTTCAGATCACTTCATTACTCCTTGTTTTAAGACTGTCCTTTAAGTTTTTCAAGGCAAGTGGGGTGCTATAAGTAAGCGATCCTGAATGTTTCTTATCCTAATTGTACGTTGGATAAGATGACATTGACATGCAGAGTTTTCGAATGCTAGGAATAATGGTTCTTGAAGATTTACACAATTAAAAAAAAAACAACCAAAAAAACTTGGAGAAGAGTAGCGAGATATTTTTGACAATTAATTGACACATTTCTAGTATTGAGTGAGATCACTTTTCAGTAACAGAGCTAGATCGGTATAGGGCTTTGATATTTAAAAGAATTATAAATAACAGAATGGGCATTTTGTCTAGGTTTACTTATTTCCTGAATAATTGAAAAATGATTGCAAATCATATGTTCTGAGAAACATATAAATAGTACCCAACCTTTAACGTTGTATTTTGATTTAATAATGTTCTTAGGAGTGAACAGTTTATCACATCTCAGTTTCCTAGCACTTTCTACTATACCCTTTCTACACTATACCCTTTCTACTGTGAATATCAAAAACTAAAATATTGACACCCGAGAGCTGCCATTATTTTTCTATAATTATGTTTTTTCTTTTTCTTGGCTCTTTCTGATCCTAAAACCCTGCTTGGGCTTCTTTGTGAATGCATTAGCATTATAATGAAAGCTATTATTCTTAAAGCTGATGTTATTTAAAAGGAGCTTCTAGGCCATGCTTTAAGTTGCAAATTAAATGCATTAAATTCGTTCTCAATAGCACTTATGAACTTAATGAGGAGCCTTCTAATTCTGCTTTGAGCTTAGAGTGTTGAATTGCTTGGTGAATACAGATGACTAACCTACTGCAGAGGGTTCAGTGCAGGACAGTTTCTTAGTATTTAAAAAAAAAAAAGGACACAAGTTAGTTTTATGAAAACTAATATTAACTTTGTGTACATTTTTAATGTTATGGATCTGGAATAGGACTGAGATTAAACTCAGTCCCTGAGAGATGTGACAGGACAAATTTATTTGAGCTAAGTCTTTCTGAATACCTCGAATAAGAAGTGGACAGTTAGGCAAGTCTTCAAGACTCCAGTTTGGATCTCAACAGAGAGAGAACAGATTGTTGCTGAAACTTCTGTTCTATTGAGACTGTTGTTTGTACTTGCATGAGATTCTTAGCACCTGAGAATTGTACTCATCGAGCAACCATGAGATGCTGTATGGTGATCGTTTTGTAGGTCCAGGTTCCCTGTTTCTGCCTTGTGGGTGTTAATTTATATAGAAAACTCTAGTTTTGCTACAGACTACCTCAGCAGGTGAGAGTCTGTCAGTCACTGCCTTCTCTACTTTGGCTTGAGTAACTGTGGTGCAAATTGTTCCTCACTAGGCTGTGTTTGTAGATAAAGATGGCAATGAAGAATTGAAACAGTAAATACACAGCGTGTTTGTCTTCAAATCAGTTCAGGTCATCCTCACCATCTGTGATTTTCCTGATATTCTGCTGTCTTTGTTTTCCCTCTTCAAAGCTATTTATTTGTATTTCAAGTTCAGAGTTTTAAGTTCATTTGAGTTCAATGTAAAATGCTGTGGGGTTTGAGGAGGAAACTAGGTTAGAGAATCAATTTGTTGACTGAGTTAAAAAAAACAAACCAACAGCAAATCAAGCAACCAGATAACTCCTACAGTTTAGAATATCTAGCATGGTAATGGTGGATCTTGAAAATAGAGTGCTCACATAGATAAGATTTTCAAGAGCCATGGTTCGTTCTGAGAACGGTGAGAGCTAAAGTAAAGTCATGGTCATTCAGACTAGTCCTACTAATCCACAAGGTCTGGGTGGATATGTCTTTTCCTTTTGGGGATCCAGAAAAACTTTCATATCTTTGTTACAGTACTTACCTGAACTGATGTTACAGCTCCAAGATGAACTTGCTTGTTCTCAAAATCTCATTGTTAAACCATTGTGTAGTAACTTACCCCTTCTTATGTAGGCAGATCCTGACAGGCTTCAGACTCAGCTTCTCTGTTGGTGTGCTTTCTGTCCAAACTCTGTTTGGAGAGATGTGGATATCATCCAGGTGGAGATCTAGGGGTTTCTATTCCCTCATCCTTGGGATACCATGGTAATCAGTCTTTGCTCTATCAGGGCAAGATACAACAAGAGCCCTTGAAAAAGGAGTAGGAGTCAGAAACACAAATCAGAAACCCAAAGTTATCTTTGCATCAGCACAGGATGTTAGGAAAGCTTAATTGTAAGCACCCATGGGTTGAGGCCATCCTGATTAAGCTTATAATTTGCCTTGGTCATGTAATAGTGAGTTGTTCTTGTATTAATGGTATTGTCTTGTCTGGTGGTTCTGCTTCTCATTCTGTGTATTCAGCATATTTTGCTCTCTAGACTGGTTTATCAACACTGACAGAACTCCTGCCTGGCCTGAATTAGGGCTTGTGTCTGTACAGTTGTCAAAATTCAGATACGTGCAGCATATTAACCTGATAATATTACATGCTGGTTTGACGTATGAATGTTTGAAATTTCAAGTCAATACTTGACTTGAAACATGACTGCTTATGTTCAGATAGTTCTACATCGTTTTAGCTCTTGTGAATCTTGGTAATTTTTGATTTGATTTCTTTGGAACTGCAGAGTTGGGGTTGTGGGAAAGTACTTGTGCTATGTTTCATTTTGAAATGCTCTTGAAGCTACATTTTGTTTGAAGTAGTGCAGAAATACACTCAGGAAAAATATGCATGTTTTTAAATTTATTGCTGAACAACACAAGTCACTGACACTGTGGTACTAAGGACCTGCCAAGGCCACAGGCTGGCACTGACATAGGGAGGAATAGGACAGAGATGGTTTATGTAGCATGAGTTTAGTGCTAGCTGTGTGTTCAGAGTTAGATCCCCTGGGCAGCATACATGGATAGCATGGATTGGGAATGAGGATGAGTGGTAGTTGTGCTTTATTCTTATCACTGTCAGACTCCATGAAACAGCCTATAAATCCCTGAAGGTAGTTTTAGATGAGTATTGACTTTTGTGATTTTGAGGAAGATGGATGCAAAGTTCTTAAAATAGCACTCTTCACTAGTGACATGTCCGGTGGCATTCTAGGACATAGTTACAAGAAAAGATACAAAACTACACTGCCAGACCTTAAACTGTATATCTCTAGAAAGAATCTATGCCTTTTAAATTCAGCTTTGTCAGTGGGTATTGGATCAAAATTGTTTATTACCACTTTTAAGTTTTGTACACTCTGGAAGATATTTTATTTTCTACTTTCAAGAAGAGATGATGAATATGGACTTGTTTTCATCAGTCAAGTCATATTAACAGAAGTTGCTGATTTTGTAGTATCTGCTCCAAGGCAATGGGAAGGGTGAAGTACAAAATTATTTTTGGAATATTCTTCCAGCTACTACAATTGCTTTTTGAAGTCATGAAAGTTGGTCATCAAAGCTTTAAATAAGACTTTTGCAGAAGACATTGCTTGTTAAATGTTAGTACTATTTCCCCTTTCTATGAGTATTGTTATTTGGCTGTTGAGAGGGTGGTAGAGAATGTGGAAAGAAAATGATTCTTGAAGAAGAACTGCTTATAGAAGATTACTGGTACTTTAACAGATTGCTGCAAAGTGTGCACTGTATATTTGATGCAGTAATTTAAAATAATAAAATATTGATGATTCAGCTTTGTGTTAGCAACAAATTGTTCAGAGTTGGTATTTAATATAAAAGCACAGCCTGATCTTGAACCCCCTCTGGTTATGAAAAATCACTTAGCACTTGATATTAGAGTAGAGCAGCTCATGCTAGTGATTAAAGCAGTCTGCAGAGAACCCTTGCTTTCTGCAGTCAAAAGATGATCTGCCAAACCTGTGCAGCTTCAGTTACACAACTGTGTTTTCTACCAATGTGACTCCAAGGCAGGCTCTACCTTACCTCACATGTGAATATAATTGGGCCGACTGATCCCCATACCTCTCAAATATCTGATTAATTTATTTTAATAACATTCTTCTTCTCTTCCTTGGTTTATGTTTTCATTTTGTTTACACCATAATTGTTCTATGTAAGCATTACTACACTTAGATTATGCTGTAGTCACTTTCTATACGGGGATACCATGAAATTTCAGTGCAGCTTGAGCTTTTCCACTGGAGATTCTCAAGGCACATTAGGCAGCCCTGCATGGATTAGGTATTTTGCCTGTACCTCTTGTTTCTTGACTGTGTTTTGGTGCTTGGACTGTTGCTTTTGGAACTACAATTGCCTTCAAGTTTTTGGGTTTTTTAATAATTGATACCTTATTGATATCACCCCAGGGACCAAAGGCATGATGACTGCCAGAAAAAAAAAATCGTGGCCTTAGCAGTTTTCTGCTGCATCATGTTTGTTCTTTTGCCACTGAAGTCAAGAAGTCTGAAAAGCACACTGCAGATATGTGGATTCCTTTGTCTCATCTTTTGCATTGTGTCTTCCCCTTTCCTGTATAGGAAGCCAAACAGCTGAGTTTCCAAGAATGTGATATCTAGCATCTTTTCCCCTTGCCCTCAGTTTCTTACTTAGCACTCTTAAAAGCTAATTTATTTTTGTTTTAATCAACACACTACTTGGTCTATGTATTTTCAACAAAGTTGATGCCTCCAGGAATAAAATGTTCCTTTTGAATCAGAAGCATCGTGTATTTTAGGATTTATTATGTAGGCAAGAGAAAAGCCTTATACCCCAAGCCCCTCTGCTGCTTCTTTTCTACATTTTAGTAAACAGACAATGTCATCCTGGCTACTGATATAGAAGTAATATGGATGGTATAAATGCATCCTGCTAAACCTCAAGCAATCTTGAATGTCTCTGGAAAAAAAATGTTTGTGGTATAGAAAAGCTGCCATTTAGCACACTGTTGCCAAAGAGGTTACTGATACAGGGGCTTCAACACAAGACAGCTCCATCCAAGCAAACCCTGCAGGCTGGAGAATGTGCCTCAGAGCTTTGCAGTATTACTGCATCTGTGGACATTTCTCAAAGGAGAAAAAGTTATGATGTGCTGGTTTTGATGTATTTACCTTCATGCACATTCACAACATGGTTATTTTCATCTCTGCCTTTGCCCTTTAGTATCAAATTCTAGAGGTCCCTGGGCTCTCTGGAACAAAACAACCTGGGTGCACCTGCCCACATGTGTTAGTGGGACCCAGTTCTCCAGCTCCTGAATGCTTCACAGGTCAAATACATCCCTGCTATGTGGCTGCAGAAGTCTGAGAATGTTGGTATGGCCAACACATTTCTGGCTTCCTGTCGCTGGCCAGAAAAATTTCTGTCTCTGCATTATGAATATTGCATTAATGATATGTTCTGCATCTCTTGATTACATCCATTCTGGACAGAGGATGAGATGTGGCAGCTCTTGGTCATCAGAGGAGCATCTGTCAGTACCTATTTATCTCTTAATATTCTTGCTATAAATAACTGGAAATGTTTGTACTTAGGTCTGTATGTCTATTCCTTTATTCAGCATGTAAAAATTCTGCTGACCCATAATTTAAATATTCACATTTGCTGTAGGAAGATGTAATGTGAGGTGGAGAATAACCATGTTTTAATGCTGTGAACTGATGAAATCTCTCCGTGTTATCTAAATACAGTACAACTGACCTAATCAAGTTGTGTTTCCTATGGGCTGGTGTCCTTCATTCTCATCAGGCCCAGCACCAGCTATTTAGATCCACAGCATTTTCCTAGAACAGACCCATTGGGCAAGAGCAGGTGGTGCATGCTGTGCAAATGTTTGTTGTGTGTGCCTGCTGAGAAGACTCTCTGGCCACTGATTTGAGCCCACCTCTTTCCTCTGTAAGGCTGGGAATGTGGGTGTATTTAGCTGTCAATTTTCATATAGATACTGGGAAATGACCTTTGACCACTCCCTTTTTCTATAATTTAAAATAGGCTGGTAAAGTTAGAGATTCAACAATGTGATTAAATCTAGTTCGTTCCTTTTATTGTACTTTTTTGGGGGGGATGGGGGAAGGATTAATTTTGGAGCTTTTTTTTTTGTTTTGAATACTGGAATAAAAGTATAATATAGAGATCATGCATCCTTGGCATTAAAAATTGAATGAATAATAAAGAGCTCATGTTCATTTAAATGTCTTAAATTAAAAAAAAATTATTTTAAACAGTGTGTGCCTTAAAGCTATGGTTTCATGGTGCTGCTGTATTTCATGGGAATATAACTCCTAAAATTGTTAAGACAAAGTAATTCTTGTTATTATTATTACTATGGTATTAAAAACTTTATATTCCTTGAAATTCTAATGTTGAAATCTTGTACAATGTATCTGCCCATTCACAATTCCTCTACTTTCCATTGTAACCTTCTTGTAAATTCATTAATTTTCTGCCCCCATGAGGCATTCAGAAAAGCAGAAGAATTAAAAAAATTTCTAGATGTAAACCTTGGAGAAGTTTTGAGGTGGTAAAATGGAGAAAAATTAAGAGATAGTAGGAGCTTATGGGGGAAATAACCTTTTGTAGCTTCTTTATAATAGTCAGATGACTTTTGCCCTCTCTTCAGTAATTTGTGCATTGCATTGATTATTTATGCCCAGCAAATTGACTGTTGTGTGGTGGTTCAATGATGCTCTTTAAATAGAGTGAGAGAGCACACAACATGCAGACCTAGCTAATGCAGAGCATGTAGGGTTTCTTCCTATGACCATAATCTAGAAAACATATTTTTAACTTCCTCAGGAAGAAATATTTTCATTTAGTTTCCCTCCATAGTTAGGGTGAGTTTTTTTGATTTGGTGGATTGTGTGGTGTGGGGTTTTTTTTTTTTTTTTTTTTTATTTTTCTTTGGGGGGGGGTTTTTTTTTTTTTTTTTTTTTTTAATTTTCATTTGGGGTAGGGTTTTTTTTTTTTTCTTTTTTTTTTTTTTAAAAAGGACTCCTTGTGTTGTGACTTTGATGACTGCTCGTGGTGGTGAGATGGGAACGCTCAAGCTCTCTGATTTAACGAGGAGCCCAAGAATGGAAATATCACAAAATCCTCATATGCAGCCAAAGCAGCTGCTCCGGCACCCGCAGTGGGCACCGAGCGCTCAGGCACCTTTCAGTTCCTCCACTCTGCCAGTGTCTGCCAAACACAGAGGGAAATTTGTAAACCTACGGGACAGTGTAAAAAAGAGCCCTACAAAAAGCACAGCGAAAGTAAAAGCTGCTAGTGGCTGGGTGTCTGATGGCTCGTGCTCTAATTGCTCTTTAGGAAAGGTAGGTGTTGCACTACGTGTTCGGAGAAATGCGTTTTTGATGCAAACTGTAGAGACTATGTTGCATTTCTATTCTTTCTGTAGATTTGTCCCTGCTGTTTCTAATGACTTCCTTACGTCATTTTCTTTTGTATTTTATTGCTAGAAATCAAAGTAGCAATTATTGAAATCAGATTGGCAAAGGATTACTTGTTCTTGTGTTTTCCAGTGAGGGTTGCTGCACTGTATACAGTATGGGGGTTTACAGTAATTTCTTCAAAGCAAGGAAGGTTTGGTTTGCTCGATTTTTGTTCTCTGAAGCAAGTCTTTTCATAGTTTACTCAGAACAGTGTTACAGAATGTGCTGGCTTCATTGGTCTCCTTGAGCATGTGTATGGTGCTGTGATTTCCCTGCAGATTAGTTGGTATTTCCTAACAGAAGGACTTGGTGTGTATGGATTAAACACAAGAAAATGGATGTGTTCTTATTTTCACAACATCTGGATGTAGTGTTAGATTTGGAGGCACTCAGTTGATAACTGAAATGCATTGTTATCTTAGCTTTTGTAAACATACAACTTAAATGATTTTTTAAAATGCAAATTTTAAAGTCTATCATTATACTTCGATAAATATCAAGTAATTTTTAATACTTTAGTAACAGAATGAATTTTCGTTGTAGGTGTTAGCACATTTATTTAGGCTGGCATATCTGTTCAAGTGAATTATAGTTCAAGTCATGCATTCCTGCATATAATAATGTATCATAATTGTGTGCTGGAGTTCAGATGTATTCAAAAGATGGCTTTTAACTGGCCTGCTTCTTTCGTTCTATTTTATATCGGTTTGTGTCTGTTTAAACCGGGATTATTAAATGCTTTACTTGGGCATCTTTGTTGAAAATTATTTTGAGAATAAGCTGATTTGCACATCCCTTGAAAGTGGTTGCCAGTGTTGTTGCCTCTTTCCTCATCCACATGGTAGTGGAGGAGGCTCTACAGGAACACTGCCAGGATGCTTGGAGGAGCAGGGAGATTTTAAGGTTCAGTGGATCCTAAACCAACAGCACAAAGGGAAAATATAATGATAGTATGAATAACTTATGAGGCTGGACCCTGAAAGAATTAACAGACTATGAAAAATGTCAGTTTTAAAATAATAACGGTAAAATTTGGAACTGATTGAGGGCGTTTTTGAAGCATTTGGGGATGAGAAAACCCATAGAGAGGAGAGAGTTAGGAATTAGGGAAAGAAAGGAGGCAGGAAAATCAAGCTGACATTTGGTGCAAAGAGAGGAGTGCAGGTTGCTTGGTTCATAAGGAAACCCATTGCAACAATGGTCATTTTTTTTGCCAGGTGGAAGATTAGGGAAGTGAATGGTCAGGATCTCAGAATAACTTCAGTTTGGTTTTAAGCTTCTCTTATTGCAGGAGTGTAACTGTAAAGCTATTACTTAGCTTTTCAGCCTTAGTGTTGTATTTTGATATGTAGTATATGTGCCTGAAATTTTGCTTAATAAGATTTTTAGTGTGTACCTATGTGGAAAGCTACTTAATTTGGAACAAGGCAGACTTAAAGGGATGGGTGATTTTTTGCATGTGTAGGGCCAAGTGATTGCTTGAGCTGTTTACTTTGGTCTGTCCTCTAAGGGCTGTGTTGTTCTTTCAGTAGCTGCACATTTATTGCACTGAACATTTCCTGCCTTTGCAAAAGGCATAGTAATATTTTTCTAGATGAATTTAGTTTCTCCCATACCTTCCTCCTTTTAAGCATTTGAAATATTGTGCTTTAGGCCATAGATGTAAGAATGCCTTTATGACATTAGGATTACCTCTCAAGATATCAAACATATTTTGTTCTCACATCTTCCAATAATTACCAAGTTTTTCACCAGCTTTCATTTTGGGTGGATTGACTTTGAGCTGTAGAAGTACGAGATACACATTTAACATGTGTTACTGTTCTTGGACTGTTGAAGAAATCTTCATTATATACTATTACTCTTTATTTGGTGGATGCTGTTGATGTATGCTGCTTTTTGTTTTAAAATATCGCAAACTTTTAAAACGTTTAATACTGTTGTGTTCTGGGGTTTTTGTTCACTTTCAGGATCCAATGTCATTATGCTTCATTATTTTTAAAGATCACAAGAATGTCTTGGAACAGCTAAATTGCAAGAGCTTTGATCTGCTGTTCAGCTTGTAATTTTGATGATAGTTGCCAGCAGTTTGTGTTGCTGACAGCTTGTTGACAACCAGTATGTGAACATCTCAAAAATATTTGAGTCAATGTTTTGCTCAAAATGCTATATGGAATCTTATTCCCTTGCAGCTTAAGTGTCAGTAGGTTTCCCGGTTATTATTTTAATGAAGGTTCCTAAGACCAAAATTCTCCTAGTCTACAGATGTTTGGTAAACCTGTGTGAAGATCTTTGAGAGGTAAATTGAGTCTGTTGCAGGACCTTTCACCCATTTGACTAAAAGGTTTTCTTTGATTTTTGCTAGAAACCGTAATTTACTTCTGATTTTTCCTCTTTATCAAAGAGGAACATTAGCTTTGTTGAGTGCTATTAACTTCAGCCCATTTCCCTGCTTTTGAACTCTATTGCATATTGGTGAAGGAATTCTGTTGTGAAACTAGCCCACCAAAAGCCTGAGTCTGGTCATTGACCTGAGCAGATTTTTTGTAGGAGCTGAAAGTTTCAGCGCTGCAAGGGGACTGCCTTGGTGTGAATAACCCACCTGGGCATGTCCAGCTACTTGGGGTTCCTCACCATCAGTGCAGTGCTGGGGATGTGCTGCCATGTGCAGTGTGGGTCAAGGGGACTGTCTGCATTGTAATTAGAGCCTCCAAATCCATATGGTAGTTCATAGTTGTTTAAGCTGTTAAATTTGAGTCTTGTTTGTTTTAAACCGTTTTTCTAGTTTTCCTTATTTTTGACATTTTGTTGGTGATTTTTAGCCCACAGAAGCTGTTCCTTCCTCTTCTCCCATTGTCCCTGTGATCCCTGTCCCACCAGTCCCTGCTGAGACCATCCCATCCACCATACCACAGGTTTTTATTCTGTTTTGCTTTGTTTTTTTAAATTTGTTTAACTTTTATTTCTTTAATTTTTGTTGCTTTGTTGAAATATGCTTTTTGCTACTCCACATTCAGGTTTGAGGTGAACTGCTAAATACACTAGAATTTCACCTGAACTTTTGTTCATTTTATGACAGCTTTTAATCCATTTAAATATTTATATTTTCATATGGAAGTAATTAGTAAGTTGTGAAAGAACTAAAGAAAAAACACTCAAATTAATGGAAAGAAGCAATAGGGTATTTCTGTTCACGTAATAACTTTAGAGCCATTTCTCCCTTACTAAAGTGTTACTGCTTGATTTATTTATAAAGAAAATGCTTTCTCATCTCATATAAATATTAATACATATCTTTCCTTTGTTGCACTTGCATGGTGTTTCTCATGTTCTCCAGCCATTCATTTGGGGGTATTCGGAATACAAAAGGGATCTTTTTACCTCTCCATTCCTAACATATTTGACTCATAAAATATGCTTCCCTTCTGGGCTTTCATCCTTTAGGTCCCATAACATCCACACACCCCCCAAAACAAAAACCAAACTCTGTCAAGGCAGTAACGTGAGTTAATGTTAGTATCTCCCATGTAATTTGGAATATGTGACGACAGCATGGCAAGCTATGGAACAATCTAGGATAGACAGCACTTACATTTTTGCAAATAGATTGTCATTCTGCTTTTAGTAATTTTACTGTAACATTCAGTGCAGAAATCTGAAATGATGAGTGCACACCTTCTAAAAAGATGGGTCAGTTTTTGGAATCATTTGGTGACAAATATTTATTAACTTTAAAAAAAAGTTAAGCTATCCAGAATATTACTTGAAGGTTTTTGTAGTTTACTTGTACGTATGTTCTTTCTTAAGGTTTACTTTCAAGCTACTTAACTAAATTTGCAACAGGTGTTAGTCTTTGCTGAGATTTTAATTTTTGCATAATCTATAATTAGCAAAGATTTTTGCTGTTGCCCATTTTATAGAGCAAGTTCTACTAGATGTGTGTTTATTTGAATCTGTCACCTGTACTTCCTCCATCAGGAAGACTAGAAATTTGATTAGTTTTAGAAATACTCCCTTCTTATAAGGGAATTCTGCCCACATTGGGATTTGAGGTGGACAAGCCAGAGCAACCATGTCCATACAGTGCCTTTGGAATGTTTGGTACAGCTTTTCTCATTCATGTTTGAAAAGATGGTAAATTGCTGCTTTTTGATGGAGAGTTGGGTTAAATGCAGAAGGAGTGTAGGAACAATCATTTAACTTACAGAAGAGGTTTTGCATTGGTTGGCTGATTTGTATCTCATACTGTTCATCAAACCTCACCTGCTAACAGTAGTTCTGCTTTTAGTTGTCTTATTTTTTTTTAAACATGAAAAGAACACTTGTCTGCCTCAAGAATAAAAAGCATGGGAAACAGCTTTCACTGGCACTGTGTATGTTGAATATAATCGGATGTTGCAGAATCCTAATATTAAATAAAAATACATTCCAAAATGGAGTGAAAAGAACATGGCTGGGCAATTAATCCTTGCTTTCTTCTCAGCAAAAACATGAAAGTATATGGTTTAACTACATGTATTGTAACTTTAAAGATTGGGGTTTTTAGTAAAGGATCTTATTTTTAATTTACTCTTATTTTAATAGAACCTGCACTTAAATAAGAAGCAGAAAAGGAAATTTAACTTCATGGCAGAAAATGGTTGTGAGGGATAGTGTTGTTTTGACAGAGATTTTTATTGTGACATTAATAACTAGTGCTTAATGTCTTGACTGCATGAAGTGTGCCCATGCTTCTATTGAGAGAGCTGCTGGGTGGGAAAGGCTTTTGATAGCATTTTGACAGTCATATGTGTCATCCTTTTTGTTTCCTTTTACTTTTAATTGTCTGCTCTGTTAACATGTGTAGGTCCCACCTGATTTTAGTACCTATTAAGTGACACAGGCTTAATTTCTGACACTTGATAGCAGATGGATGGCTCCTATCAAATGATGGTATATTATTCATCTTAGTCTTTTGAAAGGCACTTCTGAGTCATCACTTCTTAGGTTTGGGAGCATTTAAAAATCACAAATTCTTTAGAAATGTGTTGCTGTCACAGTAATGAAGCAAAAACGCAGAATATGAATAGGTTAATGCAATTGTCATGTTTTTGCAGGTCTTAATTTTATCTTCAAATTAATTTAATACTGGCTTCTTTTGCAGCCTAGTAACTATCCTACACACACACACACACCTAAGAGATTTAAAAAAAGAAATGTCTTAAATTTAAAGATAATGCATTTTTATGCATATTAAAAACCTCCTTAGATTCATTAAAGCTATAAGGAAATTAACTTTGTTAGTGCCACTGAACTTAATAATTAGCAGTATTTGGAGTCTGGAATGTGTCTGTATACTGTTTTGCTAGAGCAGGCTAGATGCTGCCTATTTTAAAGGCAGATAATTGATGGATAAATGGGAAATCTGTTTATTTTGAAATATTTCAGGGAAACGTCATCAATTCCTATGGTTTTTCTTTCAATTGAAACCACATTTTTCACAGAAAAATTCTCAGTGGCATGAGAGACTAAAAATACAGACTTACTCTACTAGTTCCTGGCTTGTAAAAATGCTAATATTATTTCAGCTTTCTGTGGCAATAATCTCTGACTGCTTATGGCTTGTTAATCCTTAACAATTTTCTGATGGAAGCACATGCTGCTGTGTGGTGAATGAATGTCTGCTGTGGATTTATTTGCCTTTGCAAGTCGGTTTTGTTGGTCCTTTCTTCCCTAGGTTGCATTTCTGCAGGTTTCTGTTTTGCAGTTTGTGGAGGGGGGTGGCGGCTGTTCCTGATGGGAAGAAAGGGAAATCAAATTCACAAAAAATTGCTTTTGAGTTTCTGACTGGTAAAACAACCTTCTGCATTTGTGGTATCATACCACAAATGTTGGGATAACTGGCATCATGTCAAATGGTAGCATGACTCAGGTTTTCTTTTGAAAAACAAGATAATAAATGTCAGAACTTAGATATTAAATATGATCTCGGACTTCCCTAATGGTGTGGTTTTGTGTCAGGGAAGCAATTTGTCCAGGATAGTAACAAGTGTTTCAGGAGGTCAATTTTGAGATTCTCAAGGTCAGGCTACCTTTTAACAGAACTTTCAGAAGGCCAGCAAGTTGAATGCTGTAAAATTATCATTAATAGTGCATTTTTTAATGCTGTGTAATTACTTTTTTATTCTTTTTAAAGGCAAATCCCCCTCCGGTGCTGGTGAATACAGATTCTTTGGAAACTTCAACATATGTAAGTCTATACTTGCTTTTGATTATAACTTTAAATAATGTTTCATGAATATAGTTGTGTAGGCCTGTTGTTGCTGTTTAACAAAACCTATTTATCTCTCTGATGTTGCTTGATTTTGTCAGCTCTCATGATGATTATTTAAAGTCTTTAAANTTCATTTGTTAGGCATAATTACAACATTTATGTAGAAAGCCCTTCATCCAGGGGAAGGCCCTGCAAATAAAGCTTAGCTTAGTGGGCATGAGATCCCTTTAAAACTCGAAAAAGATAGACTAGGTCAGTGATTTTTATCATGTGATATATCTTTGCTCCTGCTAATGTTTGGTTTGTTAGATAAATAAATTCAAAGGTAATTTTTCAAAAAAGTAGGCAGAGTATAGAACTGAGCTAANCAGATGCTTTAATATTTAGTGTGCCTTTTTTGTTGTACTTCTCATAAAAACATTTCTTCATGCAGTGGATATACTTCAAGGTTTTAGGGCTCTAAATGTTCAGAAAAATTCGTTGGTTCTGTTTGAAACATTAAGGTAATAAGT
>VZTR01015664.1:45433-55817 GCA_013400775.1 Chaetops frenatus
CTTCAGTTAGCACATGTTGTCATTCCTGTAGATAATAGCTCAAAGACTAAGCTACCATTAAAACTTCTTGATCACAGTGGCATCTTTTGTGTTGGTGTAGCAATAGATCCAGTTTCGTGTATTCAGAAGGTCAGGACCTCGTTCATTTTGATAGAGAAATATCATGTGTTAAAACCACCATATCTTTTTCACTGACCAGACTACTAAGGACATAATCATGTTTGAGGTAGTTTGCAAAGATGATAATCTCTTATGTGTGGAATGGATATGGCTTCTATTGTATTAAGGGGAGATGTAATTAGAGAGTGAGGCATAAATGAGCTTGATATTAGACAGCATGGCATCACCAGCTTTTGCAGTATTTGAATATGTTAAATAAACATCGGAGGAAGGAAGTAGCTTGATCTTAATTTTACTTGGGGTGAATGAAATTCCCTTTTTAAATTCTCTGCTTGAAAATGGTCAGATTTTAAAATGCTTTCTTCTGTACATGTTTTTTATCTTTAGTGTGTTAAGAGTACAGAAGTCTATCAGATAATGTGTATCTTAAGGATAGACAAGGTCCTTTGTAAAATAATAGTATAAATGTTATTTCTTACCTTGTTTAAATATTTCATCGTAAAAGGCCAGAAATAGGGAATTGTCTGTAGCTGCTGTAGGTAACTGTGGCGGAAAGATTTTAAGTTCCAAGATACCTTAGAAATGGAAAAAAACCCCTTACTCTTGAATATTAAATATGAATAAGAATTTACTGTTTAATTGATTTTGCTTAGTTGTCGTATATCTTGCTTCTAGTATTTGATTCTGTCCTAGTTCTGTAGGTAGCAAAGAATGTGGGTATCCTTTCTAACCTGAGGATGGCAAGGCTTCTTTCTGAGATTTCACTTTTTCATCAAGCTTTAGAAAATATTCTTCTAAACTCTTCTCTTTTTTGTCCCTGTTCTAAGTTGTTAAACTTCAGTATGTATGTGACATGATAAATAGTAGTATAAATGGTTGTTAAATGTTACTTTAGAAGGGTCTTAGCCACATCTCATGAGAAGGTGGTATAAAGCATCAGTCTTTGATTTTTCTCTGCTCGTGTGGAACAACACTTGGAAAATGCTGCTCTGTTCTTCCTTACAATTCTTGTCTACCCCACATCCTCTTTGTTTTTTCTCATCAAGTTGCTGTATAGCCTGAGGAACATCTGAGGATCTCAAGAGCATTTTTTCTTGAGTGAGAAGCAGAGGACCTGTGCCCTACAGTAGTTGTGTAGAACAGTCTGCTGTCTGAACTGGCACCTTTTAAACTCATACAAAAGATTGTCTGATTCATAAATACAGAGTGGTGTGAAAATCACATGTCTCCTCTGAGCTCAGTGGTCACTGTGAATCAGCTGAGATTTGATGGGAGTGAACTGCCAGCCAAGCAAACTGGGCTGTGTGAAGTGTAAGATTCTCTGTAAGTCTCACTTCTCTTTTTCTGTAGGTCAATGGAACGGATGCAGATTACGAGTATGAAGAAATTACTCTGGAAAGGGTAACATGCTAAATATCATTCTATATCCTGTTTGAAATGGGATTTATGATGCTTTAATATGAAAAACAGCAATCCAAACTAATTCTTAATAGTTATTTATTTTAGACAGATTATTTAACCTAATAAAAAAAGTACATTCAATTGCTAAGCAGGAGTTGAAGGTTTTATTAATATCCTTGACCACTGAAAGCAAAATGGGGGAATGATCTCTTCAAAGACATCCAGCATTTAATGTTGTTACCTAGACTTATAGAGACTAACAACACAGATTCTGATTTCATCTCCTATTATATATGTAGCAGATTTCATCTGCTATTTTTTTCATAGGCTTTTACTTATATACTATTGGGTTTTATATTGAGATTACAAGTGACACTTGTCATATGCATTTCTTTGTTAGGTTTTCTACATTGAGATGTAGCTCAGGTCACTTGTGGTGCACTGTTAACAAAAAGACAAAGGAATTATTCTATCTAATACCACAGTTCTGGTGGTTACTTGAGAGGGTGAAGAGGTCTTGTAGTTGATGGTAAGGGCAAGCAATCCTTGAAGAGAAAAATGTCAGTCTGAATCTCTGCATCTGTGGGGATATATTAGAAGTAGGACACAAGATATTTAAAGGCTTCTCTGGAAAAAATAATGTGTCACTAATAATTTAATGAGGAACAAATATTTGTATGAATAATCTGAAATATCTAGCACATTATAGACAGAAGATTTTGTGTAGTTTATCAAATTCAATGAGAAAGTGGTTGGGCTGGAATTGTGTCTCTTACAGTTATACAATGACTTATGTTCTCCTTATATGTATGTAAGATGTAATTCTTATTTTCATTGAAGTAAGTTATATATGTGGCATACTGCTAAAACTGTCTTTTAATACTTTTGTTATCAGTGAAAATTATGTAATTTGGTTCTATAGTGAATCAGATAGATACACCAGAATACATTTTCTCCAAAAAAACGTGTAAAATTTTTCCCCCCCTCTATCTTTAGGGAAATTCAGGACTTGGCTTTAGCATTGCAGGTGGTACAGACAACCCACATATTGGGGATGATGCAAGTATTTTCATTACAAAAATTATAGCTGGGGGTGCAGCTGCACAGGATGGACGATTACGGTAGGATGAATTTCTTGTTGCATTGCTAAGTGCTGTTATTGTATTTTAAACATAAACAGATTTTTTTCTGTTACTTTTAATAGTTTTATCATCCTGCATTAAATGTTAAATAGGTTTTCCTTACAGAAGTATTTTGTAAATAATGAAGAATGTTTGAGTGGATCAATATGTGTCTCCCAAACTAATATCTGCAGTTTAGGAAAATTAGTTGAACCTTTTCTATTCTGTGGCATAAATTTATTACACCATATGTTTCATAGTCCTTAATTCAAGAAAAAGCTGAGACAGGTAGGATAGGTAACTCTTGGTTATCCCTGTGTGGATTTTCTGATCTGCAAGATAGTTGAGTTTAGTAACAACCCTTTTTTATGCTTGGTAATTATTCGGTGTCCTAATTTTTCAAAGGTACCCATCCACATTGATTGTGGGACTATCTTTTTTTCTGTTGTGCTGCCAAGAACTTGCCCCATCATTTCATGTGCAAATACCTGATGTATTATGGGGTTTAGTCCTAATGAGCTTATTTCAAGGCTTCATTTTAGCTTGTTGGCCATGTCAGAGGTACATCTGGCAGGACGTGGTGACAGGTGGGCCTGGCATTGCACTTAGTGTAATGAGGGCTCAGTGTTACTACAGCAACATGTTAAATGGACTGGAAGGCCAGCACTTAAACTGCTTGTGAAAAACAAGATTGACTTGTTCATATCATGGCTTAAAACTAGTGTGTTTTCATTGTGTGCCTTCTACCTTTTGATTTTTAAAATTCTGTTTTATAGCTGTAAACAAAAGGTAATTTTTACAAACATCTGTTCAAAACACTGTCTAAATGAGGCACACGTAATATGGTGCCCTCTTCAGCTGTGCACTAAATACTCCTCTTAAGTGTTTTCTAGTGATCCTTGATTTATTTTTAAGTACTAATAATTTTAGAGCATTGTCTTGAATGAATAAATTTTGGAGATAAATCTCTGTATTTTAATGTGTTAACGTGTATGTTAGTGTATTATAGATAAAATATTAGGCTCCTAATGTGTGCAGTCTGCTATAACACAACAGCTGAGCATGACTGTTGCTGTCTCCAGGGTTAATGATTGTATCCTACGAGTAAATGAGGTGGATGTTCGGGATGTGACACACAGCAAAGCAGTGGAAGCATTGAAAGAAGCGGGATCAATTGTACGATTGTATGTCAAAAGAAGAAAACCAGTCACAGAAAAAATAGTGGAAATCAAACTTGTGAAAGGCCCCAAAGGTGTGTTGAAAATATGAAGTTTCTGTTTCATAAGAAGGATAGAAGTGAAATTGTTCCTGTAGAATGAAGAGTTTTCTTTTAAATGATAAAAATGTATTTCTGATTGTATCTAGTAATTCTGAAGTACATTAAAAATTGGAGTAAAATACTTAATTGGATTACCTAGTAAGGATCTTTGAGAGATTAAAAATAATTTAGGGAAAGTAATTATTGGGCTATAAGTCTATAAATATATAGATGCTATAGCATGGTGATGCTTATAGCTCTGCTGTGCCCATACTTCACAAGCCATGAAGTAAATGATCTAGCTTTTGGTTTTCAGAACTTGTGTACATGTTACATCTTTTTCAGAGCTTTATTTTCTAGAAAATTATGGAGTTCACTTGAAAAGGCATCAGAATTGCTTCAGCCAGAACCTGATATTACATATATTTCTGTGTGATACAAGGAGTGTTAGTATTTGTGTAAGAATTTGAATCCAATGAATGCAAAAAAGGTTTCTTGAGTAATGCCTTTATCTTTCAAGCAGGTCTTGGTTTCAGCATTGCTGGTGGTGTAGGAAATCAGCATATACCTGGGGACAACAGCATTTATGTAACCAAAATCATCGAAGGTGGGGCAGCACATAAAGATGGCAAACTTCAGATTGGAGACAAACTTCTAGCTGTAAGTAAGAGCTGCATTCTTTAATGGTCATTCACTTTTAGGCTTGAGAGGAGCATGATTCAATTTGTGGTTAAGCTGCCTGGAAATCAGTGATAAAATTAAATCTGCATCATTCAACACCGTCTCATCAGGAAATCTGAAATCTATTCCTCAGCACAATGTTCCATGCAAAACCTGTATGAATCAGCATGTTTATTTCTGATGCCTGCTATTATTTTCCCAGGATCTGAGTGACAGAATTGTAAACAAAGGCACAATGGGATTCTTCTCAAAAGAAAAGAATGGAATGGAACTCCTTGTACTGGTGGCTGGCCAGCCTTTAGCCAGCCTGTAGTGAAACTGCTGCTTATATTGCATTCCAGTGTTTGTAATGCTTTTGAATGGACTTTTTATTTTTCAAAAGCCTAAAATATCTTTAAAGTTGAATTTTTCTATGCACAAGGTAAAAATAACTTGTAACGTCCTTAAATTCAATCCACAAATTTGTTGTCCACATGGAAAAATGAGAGCCACAGCCAGACATTTCTGAACGTATTTCTGAATTGTTAACTCTTGTAAGGTTAATTGCTCTACACTCCTTCCTCTACCACTATTTATGTCTGTAAGAGCCCGAGGTACATCTGCACTCACAGTACAGAACAGCAGAACATGTGTTCTACTGCTCTTCCAACAGTTAGTGAAAACTAACTCTAAATGTTTAGTGCAGAGTTTCCATCTGTAAAAAGACTTTTTTGGATAATCTTGTCACTTAAAACACAGAGCTGGGGAATGTGAAGATACTTAAAAATACTGGGATTATCCCTTTATGTGAAAAATCCTGCTTTAAAAAAATATTCAGAATGAGACCTTGGTGTTACAATGGATAGTTCTGTGAAATCAGGTCAAGACAGGAGCAAATCCTTACTGGAGAACTGTGAGGAAAAAAGACAGAGAGAGAATATGCTTACTTTTAGCTGCACAATAAATATTTGTCTTCATATGCCATGCAAGTTCACAAACCTAAAGGTCCAACTGCCTGGTGATAATGCTGTTCATATTTCATGGTTTCAGGTTTTACAGTCATCATAGGAAGTGTTTTTCTTTATAGGACTTTCTCAGAATGCAAGGGCACTGGAAAACTTCCTTTTAATGGTGAATTGCTTTCCAGTATTGTAATTTGTCACCTATGCAAAAAATTTCCATTTTGCTGTGAGCTAATTTGATTACATCATAAAATATAAGGAAGACTTTAAGGAAATTTTGTTATAAGTTCCAAACTTTTTTGACAGATCACTTTGTCCAGCATTGCTTTATGCATTCAAAAAATTTACCTGAATAAATTAAATAAAATAGATTTGGATCAATATCAGGTGCTGCTTCAGAGATAAAACGAGTAGATGCAATTTGCTACTGGATATTGTAGTACAATGTCCTAGTTTATTGTAGCTGTAATCATTACCTCCGTTCATTAAGTCAAGGAAGAAGTGAGTAAAATGTCATCTGTAATATCTTCACTATGAAGATGATGAAGCGCTAACAGGTTGCCAGAGAAGTTGTGGATATCCCATCCCTGGAAGTGTTGAAGGCCAGGCTCGATGGGGCTCTGAGCAGCCTGGTCTGGTGTGTGGTTTCCCTGTGAGAAGGTCTGTAAGGTCCCTTCCATTCTATGATCTTCTGATTAGCTGAATGTCACTTCTACAAAGCTTTAGTCACTAAGGTAGAGAAACACACCCATATATTGCAGAGTGTAACTGTCTGTCTCGGTGTTTAGGTTGCACTGCAATTACCAAATACTGCAAAATGACTTTTCAGTCGTCAGGAGTGGTAGGAATTAAAATCTATTAAAAAGATATCAACAAAAGGCTTTTAGAAAACTTCTAGGAAACTTAGAAAATAGAGATGCAAAGAACATATTTAAGGAATAGTTTTCCCCCCAGAACTAACAATTGTCAAAGCCCAGTTGTTTGTTATTACACATTATGAAGTTAAGTGATGAAAGTGTCTTTAGTCCCTTGGGTTCAGTGCAGTACAAGCTTTATTTTCTGTGTTGTCTGGAATTATCTGCAGAAGTTTCTTCCTATCACAATAAGAAGAGAGGGTCAGCAACTCAGTTCACTAAGACTGTATGTGAGATAGTAATTAAGTGCTAGTGATTCACCCTAATAGCAATAGCTTAAAATAGCTGTTGCTTGTAGTTAATCTAGTTCTTTTTACTTGGCCTGTAAATCAGTCATTTTGGGATGTTCTCAAGCTTTGACCCCTACTTTTTGACATCGTGCCAGAATACATTGTCCAGTTATAAAGTCTAGAACATAATTACATCATGATAAGTTGATGTGGGTTTTTTATTCTTACTAGAGGAAACTTCCCTCTATGTAATGCTTGCAGTAACACACTGTGTTAAGTGTGCACACTTAGAACATTTTGAGTGCCCTATTTATCCTATTAGCTCTCCAAAATCATGTGTGCCTTCTTTACAATGTTGTGGTCAATACAGTTTATTATAATCTTACATAGGAATACTTGTCTTTCTCATACTTAACAAAGCATCTCTGAAATAATATTATGTAACCAATTACGTGTGTGGCACATGAATGCTGATAAAGACTCAATGCCAGTGTTCCAAAAGCCTTCTGTGAGTGTCCCTAAACCAGGACACCTATGAAAACAGTACATTTTTCTGGGTTGAGAATATTTTTTTTTCTCTTTAGGTCAACAGTGTTTGCTTAGAAGAAGTTACTCATGAAGAAGCAGTGACTGCCTTAAAAAACACATCTGACTTTGTTTATCTGAAGGTTGCAAAACCCACCAGCATGTTCATGAATGACAGTTATACCCCTCCTGACATCACAAACTGTAAGTTCATCTTATCTTTCTGATTTAATTAATTTTCCCTATAAGGCTTTAAACATATGCCATTTTTAGTATTTTAACTATTTCAAGTTTTAAAAATTATTTGGGGCAAAAATCTGATCTAAGTTGGTAAATGAGGAAAATTATATACTGTACAGAACAACATCCTCTACCTTGTACACTGAAAGGACAGCAGCACTGTGGCTCCAGGTGTGTTTTTGTGGCTGTCGTGGCCCAGTCTTAGAGACTCAGTGTTGCTCATCATTTGCTGATGAGTACAAGGGGAAAGAACAAATGCCGTATGCTCTTGGGGGTGTGAAGAGTAGAAAGCACTGCACTGTGAGGGTGTTCAGTGTCCTGTAAACTAAAGAAGTTGGTGATGCTCTGACGTTTTTCCTGTTTTCCTGATTTTTCATGAGCTCATATATACTTGAATAAACTGTACTGGGAGGATGGGAATCTCTTGCTCTGGTGCCTGCCTGTGAATGTGTTAAAAAATTCCATTTTAACTTGAAATCTGATTTCAGTTTTGACATAATTGTTGACCATTCAAATGGAAAACAAGTGAATGCTGTATTAAAATGTAGTTACAAGAATTTCTGTTGACACAAGGGTACTACTGACAAGAGTATTTTCTAAGTCAAACATAAAAATTCAGAAAGTTCAGGGTTGAACTACAATGTAAAGAAGTATTTGACTTGAGTGTACTTCAAGAGGGTTATTANNATAGACTGACTTTTCTGGATGACCAGTTTTACTCATGTTGTCACAGGAAATGGTTTAAGGGAGAGTTATTTTAGGTATTGCTTTGTTTCCTGCTGTTAGATATATGCAATTGATATGTAGCACTGATCTGTTTAGGTAATACTTCATATGAAAAATAGGCACACTTTGGGACTGAAAGATGTAATTGAAAACAGTATGTAAAGAACAACAAACAAAAGTGCAGCACAAGAAAGGACTGAAGTACCTTATAAGCCCATCATTTATTGGCAATAGCTACAGTGTCTTAAAAATTTATTTGTAAGCATATTGAATTACAATTTGGAGCTAATTAGGTTTTATCTCCATAGTGTTATTAGAAGGATGCTCTTGAAGGCTCCATTCTTTGACATATCTAATTTTCATCCTCCACTGATTCTTCCCCAGTTTTCTACTCATACATATTATGGCTAGAGAGCAGCCATTTTCCCTTACTGTATCTAGTTTGTTCAATAACCTTTCCCACTGTTTCCTTGGAAAGTAGACTTCCTGTTCTCTCTCCATATAGCTGTTCTTTTCATATATTTCACCTCAAATTCATATCTTCTGGAACAGAGAAATCTGCTTTGTACATAGTGTTCCTGGAAATGTTGCAGTAATGCAGTTACACTGCTGTGGATTGGAATGTAGCAAACATTGAAGTATCTCATCTCTTACTAATGCACCTTGACTCAATCACTGGAGTATTTACTTTGCTAATCTTTTGTGGGGACAATGGCAAAACCTGTAGAAAGTTTGACAGGAGCAAGGTAGAGAAGGAGCTGATTCCTGCTAATTTGCCCAGTGCTAATAAATCAATGATAGTGGCAAAGGTGGCCATTGGTTGTTGGACCTCTTGTCATGCAGAGATATTAATTTCTTTCAAATGGTGGATGAACCAGAGGCTCAGTTTATTGAAGGTAATTGCATCATAACATGGAGCTGTAAGAGAGACAGTGAAATCTTCAGGAGTACCTTCTCACCATGTCCATTGGCTGGGCAGGTCAGGGAAGTTCTGTCAAGGGTAATCCCACATAAGTGCCATGAGGAGGTCCACTGCCATCTTGCCACGAGTCCTTAATTTCTCTGTGAGCATGACTTAGTGTCACATCCATTACCTGGAGATAAATGGCCTGCTCACACATGTAGGCTTCTTTTGCCCCATTACTGTCTTCCCTCCAGAGTTTCTCTCCCTTTGCTCTCCCTCTAAGGGTGATTTGAGAGATGGTGTGGCATTCTGTGCAGTCCAGTACCCCATCCTTTGTGGGGAGTGTCACTTCTATCCTTTTACTGAGAAGTGAAAAGCCAGTCTCCTGACCTTGTCATGTACCTCAAGCTCCAGCAGCTGTTTCTGGGAACCTTTCTCCTCCTACTCAAGCATTCTGAAAAAAATCACAGAAATTTTTCTGGATTCCATGTGTGTTTTGTCTATCTGTCTTTGTCCTTTAGGGACCCTTGACAAGGTTTGTGGGCTGTCTGTACTTTTGAGTAGATTTTCTGTCTTTCATTTCATTTAGCTACAGTTCCCTTCAGTTCTCTCTCTGAAGGTACTCTGTTTTTCACTGTTTCTGGTAGACCAAAGAGTGTTCATCTGCAAAGTGCTGGGTTCTTTGATGGAACTTTAGTCTGTTTTTTTTCCTTACAACAGGAAAGCTTTTTCTACCCAGGGCTTCATGAGCTTGTGTCTCTGTTGATCAAAGTGCAGCCGGCTGTTACTGCAGCTGGTGCAGAGACTGAACCTACTGCCAGAATTTTGAATGCAAAGCACACCCAAAGGTCTTGCTGAGGTGTTTAATGACTTAATTCCAGCAAATCAGTTTAGTCTTTTCCGCAGTCTTTCACTTATGAGAAACAACTGTGTGTGTCTGAGCTGCTAAATGCTATTTTTCTAAGACAGGGCAGAACAAAAGCTTCTCCAGTACCTCTCAGCATTTGCATCTTTTCAATGGAAATCTCAAAGGGAGGCATCAATTTCCTCAAAGGCTGATTCTGCTTTATAAAGGAGTATGATACCTTTGCAACTAGAAAGCCTCTGCTTTCTGCAAGCAGCTGCTCAGTTAGATGGAACTCTTACCAAAAAATGGTGGCACCTGTATGTAGTATTTTACACTGCATTTAGCAGAGCAGTACAGGGCTCAAGAGCTTTAGATAGAGGATTCTGAAGTGCTTTTACCAGATGGCAGATATTTAAGAGGTATTTTCTAGGATCACCTGGATTGTGAGTCAGTGTTGAAAGTTACTGGGCTTCTTT
>VZTR01015667.1:15849-26560 GCA_013400775.1 Chaetops frenatus
CCTTAAGTACCCGGCCATTATGGTCCTTTAGCAACTGATGGGCAAAAAATTCCAAAGGTGAAGAGAAACAAAAGGGAGGAACACCCAAACCCCAACAGGTTAATATTAATCTTTTCTCTCAGGAAAGTGCACCTTTAGAAATCATATTCAACAGCTGCTGCAGCAACACAAAGGGGTTTTTTGCAATTGTATATATGTGTTAGTAAATAGCTATGGTGTAATGAAAGCAGTATTGGCCAAATAACACTTAAGTATCCATCCTTGCTCAGGGGCTTTACTGACAACTGACTGATAAGCTCCCAGCTGTTTATGTTAGGATTATCCATACCTTGTCAGGAGTGGCAAGTGTGTTTGTATGGTCTCTAAGTTCAGGGACATGGTAGAGCCTAGTAGCTCAAAAATTCAGAGGAATAGCAAATGTGCAGTGGTGCTGGCTCCCAGATAAAGAGTGGCTGCTGGTGGTGGTCACATGAGTGGCTGCTGATGTTCCAACACAGACTTTAGCACAGTCTAGACACCTGATAAAAACATTTGTGGTTTATGATGCCAGATGCAGACTGCAAAAGAAATAGAAGCTCAGTGAACCTACTTCTTTGATTTCAAGCACAAGAGTACAAACCTTACCAGTGGTGCTTACAGCTCTTGTACAGAGCTGTGACCCTGACTACTGCCTATATCCAATCCAGGAATTTCAGGGCAGGTTAGAAGGAATTTTTCCAAGAGATGTAATCAAAGTTACTCTGAAGAGCATTCTGCAGAGTTGTCTCCTGGCATCAGGATATGAACAAAATCACTTCCATACCTTGTAGCATGCTTAATGGCTGCCAGCCTGAACTTTTTATAGTTTTGCTTAGAAAATAATTGTGTGATGACCACTATATTTTCAGTGAAGAGAACATATTTTGATGACCACGTGATTTCTCCTTTTATTGGTAGAAATATTGAATTAGAAGGCTGGAGGGAAGCAACTGATGCCGTCTTTCTGGCTCAGGAGAGGCTGCAAGACATTTATAGAACATAAATGACAAATCGGGATGTAAATTATTTCCAGCTCATAAACAAGCATGAGCAGAGTTAGAGTATTGTATTAGCAAAAGCCCTGTCAGTTGAAACTTTTCAGTATGAAATTCTTTGGAAAGTTCTGTAATTGATACAATAGAGAAGAGTCTGACAGTGATTTGGGAACAGATTAGATGATTGCAACTATTCCCCCTGTACTTCTATACCTCTGAATCAGCAAGTGCTATTGTTATTGGTAAACAACACAACTTCTCAAAGTTAATAGGGAAATGTTAAAACAATATGGTCATGCAACATTCCATACAGCTATGTATAAATATCCATATATACATAAATATAGTGACAGCTTTTCCACTTAGTTATGTATTCTGTAATAGATCTGTGTTCCTCTAGTTGTAACTGTGGGCATTGTTATTCCCTTCAGTGACTGGGGAATTTGTGTGTTCCCACATGTAATAAGCCAAGTTCCATGTCTAACAACTGCTAGTCATAGCTGTATTGCTAGCAGTGAGTAATGATTGCTAGTAATGAGTGCACAGGCCTCTTGCTTATCTAAATTCCTGTCATTGTGAAAACAATTTTGCAATAATGTATAATTTTTTAATTAGACATTTGCATTATTAACAGCCATTGAAAGACAATTACAAAAGGTAACTTTGCATATAAAATTATTTTGTTACCTAGGATACTTTTCATGAGAGATGTTACTGATTTTTTTCTTAACAGTGGCTGTTTTGATGCATAGTTGACTGGATGCCCAGTTGGAAGATTAAGTATATAAAAGCTTTCCTCAGCTAGGCCTGCCATGCCTGTCTGTTGCAACTTGTTTCAAAAGATTCATGACAGAGAACTGTTCTTAGCTTGGAAAACTTTATCTTTTACAGACATTGCTAAGTTTATGCCTTTCTTAATTTCTGACTTCATTTAAAAATCAAGCAGCAGGGAAATGAAACTAGACCTTAGTACTCTAAGCCCTGGGTAAAAATCTATCTCTTTATAATGCTCTGTACTCAGTGTTGGCTGCTGTTCAGAATTAAAAATACAAACAAGATCAAGCATGTGATGTGGATCATAAAGAAGGGTGCTTTGGATTGTTTCTCACCTGTGTTCAAGTTTATAGGTGCCACTGGACAGCTGTGTATCTAATATCTGCTCTCACAAAAAAAAAATAAAATTGTATCAGTAGGACTAAGTGACATACACAAGTATTTGTGTGTAACTAACTATAAAAATCTGATGTATATAATATGTCAGCTGCTGTCCCATTTAGTAAAAGATCACTGGATGCTTCATTCTATTTATCAAAGGCTGTTTTCAGTTTACACAAATTTCAGCATGAAATCCAGTGAAGCATAAAAATACATAGTCTGAGCCAAGTAACAGGATCATTACTTTGTTTTTATAGTCATTTTCCTTACGGATCATCGCTGGGCTTGAAGTTTACTCAAGAAAAAACAGATTAAAGACTAACACTTAGCTCAGTGATACCAGGAAAATTATATAAAATACTGAAAATAATATAAAATACTAAAGTGAGGAGAGTCCCTGTAAACAAGTATAACATTATCACAGAATCAGATTGAATGTTTAACATGTTTCATCTTCCAGCTCCAACTGAAATACCTACAGATGTGAGTGTAAAAGTTCTGTCATCTTCTGAAATGTCTGTTTCTTGGCACCATGTTTCTGATAAATCTGTGGAAGGATATCAGGTGAGTTTAGTAGCGGCACTGTCAATCTTCTTATTCATTTACTCTCATTAGTTAAATCCAACAATAATTCCTACTTTGCGTTCTGTCTCTTAGGGTTCACTTCTCTTCAGTTAGCATGTTCTGTGCAGATTTTGCATCTTGAGAAACAGATTATTTATGGTGTTATGTACTTCATTGCTAAAATAGATTAGGAAATGTATGTTTGCACTATTCAACTAACAAAAGGCTCCATTATTTTATGAAAGAATGTTTTCTCTTTTATGTAATTAAATGCCTATCTATAAGTTCTTAAAACATCTTGAAATTAAATTTTGGGTGTAATTGTCAACACATATGTGAAATTGTTACTAACTCTGGCCCACTTAAATTACCAGCAGTTATTAATATATTTCACCCACAAACCCTATAGTAAGTGGGACTACCTGACAAATGCCCATAATCCAGTATAACAAAGACACTGCTATTGTGCAAGACAGTGATGTTTTCTTGATGGTTTCTATTCTCCACATGAAAAAGATCTTCAGGGCATGTTCCATCTGGTCCATCTCAATGGTGCTACTGGTAAAAATTGTTCTCGTCCTTCTGCAGAGATGACAACAGCCACAGGCTGGGTGCAATGAGAAATGGCTATGTAGTACTCTAGCAGGGAAGTTTTAACATCATCCATGCACACAGGATGCTGACAAACTCTGCAGTGTACATCTGCTTATTTTGGCTGCAACCCAGAATTGGGGTTTGGGTCTTCAGTTTGTTAGTGACCTGCCTTGTGATTTATGTTTTAAGCTACTTGAAGATATCCTCTATGTTCCAAAGTAAGGACATACAAATGAGGAGTAATCTCTTGGAAAGTATTTTTATGATTGAAATCTATGAATAAATTAGCAGTCCTTGTTTTTTCATTTCCTGATCTCTGTTTCTGTCTCCATGAGATTTATGTAAAACTTTTGTGATACTATAACAAGAATAATGTCCCATTTAAAGGTTGATTTACAGTACAGTACAGACATAGTCTTAAAATTACAAACAGAGGACACTGGGGTTTGAAATTAAGACACTAATACCAGTGGTAATTCCTAATTTACTAAAGCAGTTTGATGTCTCATAGGGATTTTGCTGCTAGAATAGGCTGGAAAAATTGATGGTCATAGCTGAGATCTGTGAGCTCAGCCCAGACAGCCCTGTAGCAGCATTGCACTTCCAGGCTGGACAGTCTACCCACAAACTGAAGCCTTCACATGCAGAATAACCTGAACACTCTTGGCAGGGGACTTCTGGCAATGTAGAGAGTGGCAGCTGGTGAAGAGTGGCAGCTACTCTATCTGGTGGAGAGAGCAGCAACAAGGAGTGCTTATAGAGGTTGGGATTACAGTTGTGATAGACCTTGAAGATCATGTTCGGAGTTGTAGGGAATAGGGTAAATAAAGCAGGAGGGGCAAAGATCAATGTGGAAAGAACATGGTAGGAGAACATGCCTATAGGTAACCCATGTTCAGCTATTTTCTAAAATTTTACCTTATTTTATGTAAAGACATCTGAGTTGCTGTCAGGGGACATCAGGGGAATTGGGAGAGGAGAGGATTCAGCAGGGAAGACCAGGATGAACAGAACAGTCAATATCAAAAAAAAAAAAAGGAAAAAATCAGAAAGAAATGTGGGGGATCTTTGTGGGTCGAAAAGAGAATAACTTAGAAAGGCAGGATATCTTGGGAACGGACCGTCTGTTACATGGACTATGGATGTTTGGGGTGTGGCCTTGTTTTGATAGCTGTAGTGTAATTTTATCCACATGTTCCTGGAGAAATACACTTTCACAAATACAGTGTGAACTGACTGGCTTGTACATGTACAGCGAGCAGCTACATTAGAATAAAAATGTCTTCTTTTTTTTCCCTCTTTTTCTAAGATAATCTTCTAATTATATGGACTGTGTAAAAATTTCCATCTGGCTAGATGATAAACAGACTGATAGTCCCAAATTACTGCCTCACAATGCTCAATAACGTATTAATTCTGAGATCTTTTTCCCCAGGGCAATCACCACTCTCACTCTAGCAGAGGGGAAGGCAGCAAAAGGAAAGCCCATGCTTCTTCACTGAGAATAAAAAGAAAGATTTGTGTTCCTGAAGATCAGAACCCCCATGAGTCCTGAGGGAGCCATAGGACAGGGCAAAAATAGAGAGGGTTGTTCTGGAAGGTTAAGGCTACAGATAGTACTTATGAAGTTGCAATAAGAGTTGTAGAAGGAGTACTCAAACTGCATTATAAAATTCCAGTGACTATCTCTGGAAGGCTCTGTGTCTATTGGCATTGATAAATAGTACAATAGTTATCTTTTTAATTACTGCTCAGATGTAACACAGAAACCATCATTCACCAGAGCACCTTCTCAGTTTCCTTCTGGTCTTTATTATTACTTGAGAATTGCATAATTAAATTTTGAATGCTAGAGTTTAGGAGGTGGGAGTACCCTGAGCAAAGAACCTGAGGTATTTCACCTGTGACACAATGCTTCTCACACCAGGAGGAGTCAGATTTTCCTGACACTAATGCATACTGTCAGGATGACTGCCCCCATGGTGATGAGTGTGAGCTGATGCACTTTGCCATTACAGAGGAGTATCCTCAGCTCACACTTAAAGAAGAGATAAAGTAGGAGTAGTATCTCCATCCATACAGAGAATTTAAGATTTAAGAGTTCTTACAATGGACTGCTAACAGCCACATCTCTGCAGTGCATGCAGCACCAGTGACACTATCCATATTTCACACTGCTTCTATGCAATAAATAGAGGTTTATTTTATTTTAAAAATTTAACACTACTCACCACCATTGTCTCTTGTTGACTGAAATATGCTATTAGAATTCTTTCTTAATATGAGTAAAGTGTATTTTGTATCAGTCCTATGTAGAACTTTCAAGAATATGGAAGCTTTTGTTTCACGATGCTTACAAAAACAACTTCAGTACATTAAAGTTTGAATAGAGGAGAGGACCGTGAAAGACAGGTTTTTCCCTGATTTTAGCACAGAGGGCTGCACTAATTCATTATGGATAAGGCATTCCTTCACACAAATCACAATTGGCTTATTTCTCACAGAAATTCTAGAGCTTGGTTGAAATCCCCTTCTGTGTCCTCTGGGTATTCATTGCCTGTGGATTACCCTAACAAAGTAAATGCAGAACACCAGGAATAAGCAGGCTGTCTGGGGCTACTAGATCAGCTCTTTAAAGAAAAGGAGAGAGGGGCTACTCAGCAGAGTAGAGAGATGTGACCTCTTGCATGGGGCATTTAATTCCAGAGGCAAGAAAGAAATATCCAAATTATTTCAAGAAAAATTGAAATTATTTAAATATAAAGTGAAAAATAAAGGAATAGTATAAAGAAGACAGTGGTTTTCTTAGCTCTCAGGGAAGCAATCTTTTCTTTTCCAAGAGTTGTTACATTGTTCCAAATATGTAAATATGGCTGTGTGTTAAAGAAGAACTTTCTGTGTTCATGATATATAGCTCACACACTATAGGAGTAAAAGTCCTCAACATTGCAGCCAATAACAATTGTGTTTAGGATTTAAATTTTATTTAATTTAAGAATTATATTACTTCTGTCTGAAATGTAATGTGCTCTCAGTGAGGTAATTTGCATTTTCATTCATTGTTCTCGTTTGTCTTGTTTGATGCTCTGTGTTACTCTTGTATTACACCATTAGCATTCCTGTACTGCAAATGAACATTAAGATTGTAAAAAGCTTTGCAAGGCAGAGGAATTCAAAGGCTTCCAGAATATGCCACGTGATTAATAAAAACTTGATATAAAGTGTGTTTTCTATCTTTAGGTACAGCTGTTACTTAATTAGCATAATAGATCATACTAAAAATTAATTAATTAGTTTTCAATGGCCAGCTAAAATCAACAACAAAGCTACCATTGGTCCTGTCATGGTTAATAAACTTTTAGCCACCTAGAACTTCACAGACATCCTTGTGCTGCAGGCTAGAAACTTGTTTGAACTTAGAGACAGAGATAGACATAACGTCCTCTAGCTCCTGATGTACATGCCCTCTCACACCTGAGTCAGCCACTTAGTTAACACCTTATGTGTACAGCTGGTTGCATTCAACAAGAGCTGCTTATCTACAACAGTGTGTTAATTATTGACATATAAAAGAAATTCTGACTTGGAGATCATTATCAGACCTTCAGCTGACATGGCTGTCACAGTTTCAGATCCGTGCCAGTTGGAAACCATCCATCAGGTGGAGGTTACTGCTCTNAATACTTTTATTAAATATTGTAATTTAAATTTAAATAGGAGAAAATAAAGCCTCACCAAACAAGGGTTGTACTCACAGCTTGTAAAGAAGAGAACTGTGATATTACCATTTTGACAAACTATCAGTTCTTCTAACCTATTCCTTAAATGAAGTTTTCAGGGTCAACTAATATCAGAACAGAATGTTAAAGCAGTTCCTATTAAAAGACAAGATGACAGGATATCTTATGTCACCAATAATATCTTACAAAGTAAGATTTTTCCTAGAGCCTGAATTTACCAACAGTATTAACTTCTTACTGAAAAATTTAAAACACCTTCATGTAGCATACACAAAAATCATNCATAACGTCCTCTAGCTCCTGATGTACATGCCCTCTCACACCTGAGTCAGCCACTTAGTTAACACCTTATGTGTACAGCTGGTTGCATTCAACAAGAGCTGCTTATCTACAACAGTGTGTTAATTATTGACATATAAAAGAAATTCTGACTTGGAGATCATTATCAGACCTTCAGCTGAAATGGCTGTCACAGTTTCAGATCCATGCCAGTTGGAAACCATCCATCAGGTGGAGGTTACTGCTCTACTAGTAAAGCCTGCAGAATGGACTGGGTGCAGTGTCCTCACTCATTTTAGGGTAAAGGCCGTTTACTCAGGAAAATAGCCACCTTTTTAAGTGGGAATTTCAGGAGTGTGATTGACTAAATTACAGTAAACTGATGTTTAGGATGCTAGTGGAGGATACTTTCTAAACAGAATGCAGGACATACATTTATAGAACTGAAGATTATGTTTTTGTGCCTGCTGAAAATCAGGTGTGCATGCTGATCTTAAAAATCGAAGCCAGTTTGGTCTGCAGATACAGTGTGATACTTCCTGCAGCAGGAAAGAGTGACAAAGGCCACTAAGATGTCACATTTATAATAATCAGAGTTGAGTAACACTGGTGGGAAAGACTGTGGCAAAAAACATTGACAAGAGACAAGCTACAAGAAGTATTTAGTAATCATTGTGTAGTGATACTATTCTCATGTCCAAAGACATTTGAAGTAGGTAAAGAGAAATCCCCTACTAAGTCACCTGCATCTCTCCTTATTCAACCACAGCATGATAAGAAGATAAAAGAAAGAAATACTTTTATTAAATATTGTAATTTAAATTTAAATAGGAGAAAATAAAGCCTCACCAAACAAGGGTTGTACTCACAGCTTGTAAAGAAGAGAACTGTGATATTACCATTTTGACAAACTATCAGTTCTTCTAACCTATTCCTTAAATGAAGTTTTCAGGGTCAACTAATATCAGAACAGAAGGTGAAAGCAGTTCCTATTAAAAGACAAGATGACAGGATATCTTATGTCACCAATAATATCTTACAAAGTAAGATTTTTCCTAGAGCCTGAATTTACCAACAGTATTAACTTCTTACTGAAAAATTTAAAACACCTTCATGTAGCATACACAAAAATCATTATGAAGTCAGATAGAAACTGAGCAGAAATACTGAGGGTGAAAACACTCAGAACCAAAAGGCAATGGGCAGGGCTTCCTGCTCTTTCAGGTTTGTGCAGTAATTTAGTCTTATGCAAATGGTTTAAACCAGACAAAACCCAGAGACTGACAGTGTGTCACTCTCATTTGCATCCCAAAAGGCCTTACAGAATAGGACCCTCTGTATGTGAGGGACTGTATGGAATGGCATCACTCCATAGGAATTACACTGTTTTCACCTGGTGCTTTGTACTGCATAATGAATGGATGGAACAAGTTCTTGGGAAAAAAAAACCCTTGTGAAATTTCTGCGTACTCTTAATTGGCTTTGGTTTTTAAGGTGTTACAAGCTTACAGTCATGCATTTTCCCATATTTTAAGTATTTTCATGTTCTTCATCTATTTTGACAAATGTCATATTGTTCTATGAAATCTGATTGAATTTAGGTGAAGAACTCTAGAAAATGGTTATGTATGCCGATCCAGCCCTACACATGCAGCTAACATGACTGAATACTTTGCATTCTGTAGATAGAAGTACAAAAGGCCTAAATTTGTAAGACTTCCAAAACAATATACATTAAAAACATTATCAGAGTTTAGTCTCTACTAGTGCAAGAAAATAATACATAAGTTCAGAGTAGAATGCAAAAACAAAAGAGCAAGAAGAAAAAAGTCTTGTTCTTTGAATACATTATCCAGCTCCCAGGCTTCTAATGACTTAGTTGGGAACAAGTTAAACTACTGTGAGAAAAGTTTACATAATAAATTCTGCATTTATTTCTGTTTCTTTATGCCTATACACAACTTGCTTAAAATCACAGCCTGTAGAAGAAATTCTATGCTGTTGCTGTTAGATTTCTTTTAGCTTAAATCCGAATATATAGTATAGAAATACATCAGGTTTTTATAAAGATTCTTTATTATTAAGTATGTTAAATTTAATCCTCCAACTGGCTTGCTTACAGATTCGTTACTGGGCTGCCCATGATAAAGAAGCAGCTGCACAGCGGGTGCAGGTGAGCAATCAAGAGTATTCAACCAAACTGGAAAACCTGAAGCCCAACACTCGCTACCATGTAGATGTGTCTGCCTTCAATAGTGCTGGCTATGGATCTCCCAGCAGCACCATTGATGTTGTTACCAGGAAAGCACGTAAGTAAATTGAGCATTTGGTTAAGTAGAATCATGGCCATCGTGTTTTCAAACATGGCTTCTCATTCATCTACCAAATGTCCTCTCTTCGTGTAGTATTGCTTCTTAGTCTGAAAATTTCTGCTGAAATTCTCCTTCCTCTCTTTTGTTGCCATGTAGAATGGGGACATCTTAGAAAAAGCAGTAGAGGCTAACATTATAGGCTCACAGGAGGGTCACCTGCAAGCTCAGATCAGGTTGCTCAGGGATTTGGCCAGCTGGATCTTGAAAACCTAAAGGGATAGAGACTGTACAGCCTCTCTGAGAAACCCATTTCAGTTCCTGACTTATTCTGAGCATCTAGTCTGAGACTCCTTATCAATATTCTACGTTTTTGTTACTCATCCTCCTGCCATGTCATACAAGAGCCTGGATCCTTCTTGATAAGCCCCCTGCCAGGACAGGGGACTCCTAGGTCCCCTCCAAAACTGTTTCTCCTCCAGGGTGAACAAGCGCAGCTCTTTCACCCTTCCTTCACAAATCAAGTGCTCCAGCTCCCCACCAGCTTGGTACCCCTCTGTTGAACTCACTCCACATTACCAGTGCCTTTCAAGTACTGGGAATCCCAAAGCTGGACACAATATTTTAAATGATGAACGGTTGAGACCAGCTATTACTTAGGCATCTATGTACTGCCTTTCTGTTTAGTCAGTAGCAAGAAGGATCCTGATTAAATACACAGTATTCACAGAATGTCCAGGTTGGAAGCGACCTTCAAGATCATCGAGTCCAACCCATGCCCTAACACCTCAACTAGATCATGGCACTGAGTGCCACATCCAGTCTTTTTTTAAACACATCCAGGGATGGTGACTCCACCACCTCCCTGGGCAGACCATTCCAACATTTTATCACCCTTTCTGTAAAAAGCTGCTTCCTAATATCCAGTCTATATTTCCGTTGACACAGCTTGAGACTGTGTCCTCTCGTTCTATCAGTTGCTGCCTGGAGAAAGAGACCAACCCCCAGATGACCACAACCACCTTTCAGGGAGTTGTAGACAGTGATAAGGTCACCT